>JAYKAV010003386.1:282679-305107 GCA_035582835.1 Phoebastria nigripes
AGCGAGGTGGGTGTTGGTCTCTTCTGCCAAGCAACTAGCGATAGGACGAGAGGAAATGGCCTCAAGTTGCGCCAGGGGAGGTTTAGATTGGACATTAGGAAAAATTTCTGTACTGAAAGAGTGGTTAAACATTGGCCCAGGCTGCCCAGGGAAGTGGTTGAGTCACCATCCCTGGAAGTATTTAAAAGACGTGTAGATGAGGCGCTTAGGGGCATGGTTTAGTGGGCATGGTGGTGGTGGGTTGACGGTTGGACTCGATGATCTTAAAAGTCTTTTCCAACCTTAATGATTCTATGATTCTATGATTCTAATCCCGGTCCTCCATCTGAAAAAATTGCCTGTAGGAAACCTGGTGCAGGATTGGCTTTCCTTGCAGTGTTTGGTCGTGTGCTTTGGTTAACTGGGAGGTTCTGCCATGCTTGCATTCAAGTTTTTGCTGGATAAATGCAGCTTGCCTCTACAGGCAAAAAACTATGTTAGTTGCATGTGCTGTGGTGGAGAGCACATCAGGTGAATGGATGGTGTTGTCTCCATAATTTAAGGATGCAGTAGTTGGAGAGAAGGCTGAATCTTGGAGGTGGGCAACCTCCTGCATATGCTCTGCAGCGAGGCAGTATGCACAGCTGGAGATTTGCTCTTGTGGTTGCCTCTGAAGATGCTCCTAGAGAGTAGTGTGTATGCAGGCTAAGTATGTATGGAGGGCTGAACAAAGAAAGAAGTGAAATAGATATTAATGTATAAGGATGGAGGTAAAGAAGAACAAGAGGAAGATGATGCCATTGTTTGAGATTATATTAATCTTTTTATATTAAAAAGCTCTGCCAAATCAGTCTTTTATTTCTGTGGCCCTTGAGAGTTAAAGGATACCATAATTCATATATAATACAGTCTGCTTTACAACTGAATACTTAATATTTTTATGAGGCAGACAGTACTTTCAAACTGTCTTACATTTTCATATAGTTACATGGGATTACATAGGAGTCACTGAAATTCCTTTATTAAATTATTAAGTGTGTATCTGGATGCATGTGATGCCTATATTTGTAGATTTTCATGGTTTTGAATCTGTCCCAGGAAGTACCTTGGTCTCTAGCGTAATGATGTAAAATT
The DNA here is from genome assembly GCA_035582835.1 of Phoebastria nigripes. Classification (NCBI taxonomy): domain Eukaryota; kingdom Metazoa; phylum Chordata; class Aves; order Procellariiformes; family Diomedeidae; genus Phoebastria; species Phoebastria nigripes. The sequence goes on from JAYKAV010003386.1 coordinate 283,793, forward strand.
AGTTGGTGCACTGTATATCTGCCAAGAAACTGCATCCATGCAGGATTTTGGGTTTTTTTTGTGGTTTAGAGATGTATCTAGTCTCTACTGAAGGTAGAGTCTCTACTGGAAAAAGGCATAAAAGGTTCCAGGGCTTGAAATGACGTCTTGTGCATGGGACCTTTGTTTCCAGAAACAAATCAGAGAAATAATTTTTCTTGACACCAAATTTGGGATTAGACTTTAGCCCCAGTGAATGCCACCTWTATTTCTTCTTGGATTAGTGTTAATATGTAGTTGTCTTTTCACAGCTTATTTTCATTTATTTTGGGATGGCATGGTATCATTGGGATAATTTGGATCATAAACACAGGAACACCTCTCTGTTAGATGGCATGTGCTTGGTATGTTTGCACTATTGTAATAGCACATAGAAGTTTTGAATAATCAGTCAAGCTTCTGAATATAAGATTAAAAAATGCCTTCTCCCCCCCCCGAAGGGCATTTTACTAGCTCCCATTTCCATTTCACACAAGGAGTTATTTTTAAAACTAAAATGAGGATATATGGTGAAGCAAAGTACATTTGTTTCCACTTAATTGGAAAATTTAGTTTTGAAGCATAATTAATATATTGCCAATTTTTTTTTTTTTTTTTTTTTTTGCTTTTCATTAATCTGTAAAGAGTTTTTGATAAATCTGGATGTGGTTTTCTAAATAGAATCTTGGCAGTCTTCCACTGCAAGCTAGTTTTTACTGCTATTCATTAGCTGACTTATCAAAATAGTGTAATCAATGCCTGTCATAACATAAATACATGACCCTTTTGAGTAGCCCAAGTGGCTATGTTTGCTTCTATCTGCAATACTCTTGAAAGGAGTATTAAATTCCTAAGGGAAACAGAACGTCAAATTAACATTGGCAAACTTAGCTTCTATCAGTTTGTCTATATGGTTTAGAAATATTGAATTTTTTTTAGAGGCTCATTTTTCATAATTTTCCTTGTAAGGCACCTGGGGACATACCCTTTTTTTTTTGCTGATATTGCATTACTGAAAATTATTAGATTCTGCTGAGACAAAAATATAGTGTGGCATATGAACACACAGCAATCAATGAATGTTATGGAATGAGATGTATGACTTCTGTTACAGAAATTTGAAATAATCTTCTTAAGTATCATATGTGCCTGGACAAATGAAAGAAGTTGCAGTTCTACAAAGACTCGTCTAACATTAAAACAATGAGCAGGATTCTGAGTTGTTATTAAATAAGCTCCTTAAAAACCTGAAGGGATGATACATTGTTTTGATTTGAACTGTAGGATGACAGGGAAATGGACTGGATTCTTCAAAAGGTTTTTGTATCTGATCTGTGATTTCTGTGATCTGTTTTAGGTTTGCCAAGATTGTTTGGGCTTTTTTTCTGCTTCCTTTTGAAATTTTTGGGGTTATTTGCCTACAATAGAATTAAGTTGTTTTTTTTTTTTTTTTAAACTGCTCAATAAAACATTACCTTTACTAATACATTTATGTAACATATTTTCACATGAAATCCAAATACAGGAAGTTAATTTTTATGTTATTTTGCTAGTTTGAGTGCATTTGTGGGTAGCTTTGATGGATATAAATTGACTTTTGTAAAGGTACATGTTTTTAATACAAATTTTCTGACATTAACTCGGAGGTCACTAGTAGTGTAACAACAGTAATTGTAGTTTAGCCTAGGTATTTGAAATTTTCTTTTGGTTATATGTGTCATATGATGTTATAATGAATGTTTCTCTGTGAAAAAATGAACTCTTCAGCTGTAAAACTTTTTTATGAGAGCTACTTTCTGTATATGTCTGAGGGGACTCTCAGAGGCATTTTAAAGCATGAGGTACTTAATATATCTCTAGAGGGTTTYGGTGGTGAAGACTGGTATTAAACTGTTTTAAATAAAACGCCAGACTCTTGCTAGTCATTTTTTGCCAGTTGAATGTTAGGGTAGTTTATGGAAAAAGAGTTGCTTCTCTGATATTTTTCATTCATAGACTGGTTAGTGAATAATGTTAGACCACTATTGCAGGAATTAAATATTGTAGTTTTAGCAGTAATATCTATATACAGAGACATTTCAGCATTTTACTGATCTTGGATTGCCTTTTTTTTTTTTTTAACTTGCTGAAAAACAAAATCAAAATGCATTACCCTGTGTGTTTTCCAGATGTTTTAAAGATTTGCAAAAATGCAGTCAAAAGAGTTGGAAATTATATTTCATATATATTTGCTTTTAGTGCATATCTAAAGCCAATACAGAGTTGCAAATTTATAGTTATATTTAAAATATTCCAAAAATATTAATCAACAGCAGAAACTACAAAACATGGAAAACACATATAGGTTATACCATGGGATTATTCTAATTTCTTTTTTTTTTCCTAGGAAGACATAAATTGGTATCCGAGATACCAGAAACGAATATATATTAGTAAAAGGGAAGTAAAGTGTGTGTCAACAGCATGGAACACATCCTAAGAATCACACCCAAGGAACTAAAAGTGAATGAATTAAGAAAGTGAATTTTCACTTGATAAAAGAATAAGGTTTCTGTAGAGACTATCATTTAGATGTAACATTTATTCTTGGACTCTTTTTCTTTATGTAACTATGTATTTTTTAAACTACTGAAAAACATGCTGTCTTGTTTAATTCTTTCTTTCTTTTGCTTTCATTGGTATAATCAGAGCAAAATGACTTTCTGTTAATAGAGCCTGACAATTCTGAATCTAACTTACTGCCTCTTTTTCTCAGCCTATCATCTCTATAATGGGACAAGGCAGTTGACTTTAACAAATTCTTATTTTATTACTTGTCTTATATCTTCTGTTGTTGTTATGCACAGTGGCATAAAATAGCTGATCAAATTGTGTTGAATAACATCACAAAATTGAAAGTTAGTGGCTTTCACAGTGTGAAACCAATAAACAGCTGCAATATTTCTGTTCACATGACTGCACTACTACTGAGTTTTTGGGAACCTTCTTACATATCTATTAGTATGCTCCATTTGGAGTAGGAACTTGTTATTGAGCTGTGTGATATCTACAATTAAAGTTTCAGTGTGATATGTTATAAGCACATGATTATCTCATTTATCTTAATTGCATAAGCATTACATTGCCAAAATAAAACATGCATTTATAAAGTCAGAATACATTCCTGAGGGCTTGTCAGAATATTCAGTAACTTATTATATCTGTACTTTGCTAACACAGAGTTTATGACATGCACATAAAATAGTTATCTTTTATAGTGCTGGTATGAGGGCAGTTCATATTACGAAAGGAAATCGTAAGAAACCATAGAAAATAGAGACAATACTGAAAGTTTTAGGAAGTTCTCCATAAGAAGTTCAGGGTTCCCTCTCTAAACATCCCTCTGAAGATATTATTTGATTTTTAATTTTCACTGACCTTTTTATGCAGTGTAATATCTATTTCAGAAGAAGCTGATATAGCTAGAAGGTTCTGTTCTCAATTTGAGACTGGAAAATTCATTATGTCTTGAAATTTTATTGAAAGAAATGGAATTTAGTAAAGCAAACAAGACTGGCTGGAAAGATGCTACGAAAAATAGAAAACACTTTACATTAATTTCTTTCTTTGGTTAGTAAGAAATAGAGAAATTCACTGGGCCATCAGGGAAAACTTCTTGGAGGTCTTTGGTGTTTTAAAACAAAGCTATTGCAATATTTTTTTTATTAGAAGGCATTCTCTCTCTCTGTGTTAAATTCCCCTTTTAGAAGTCATTAGTTCATTGCATAGAAATAAAAAGAAAAAATGCATATCATGTTTTTTTCACACGAAAATAAATGTTTGCATTTCCCACCTTGCTCAGCAAAAATAGACAAGTAACAATACATGTGGCAGTGGGATGTGGTAATCAGATAACATTGAAGTTTCCTGACTGCAAACTTTGTTTGCTGCTCATGCCAAGGATCCAAAAAAGTCTAGAAGGATTTTCCAGGGATGTTTTTCTACTGGTTTTGCTCTTTTTTTTGCCAAAATACATTTCACAAAGGACACAAAAAGTAGCAGATTTATTTTTTTAGAAATTTGACAACTTTTTATTTGTTTATAAACCTCTAACATAGACTTCATTTGAGACTGGTATTAGGTCCTATTTTTTTATGGCAATTGCAGTTTCTAGGGGCTTGAACATTTAGGTTCAATAAAGAAATATCCTAGAGCTTCTGTTATAGTTATCAGATAGGAAATGTATATGAACCTTTACCAGTGTATCTTCTCAAGTTTGAAGACACGCAGATCCAGTGTTGATGCTACACCTCCTATCTTTGCCAATGTGCACAGGAGTGAAATTATTGCCTTTGTTTCATTCTTGCTTTTTCTTTGCTATTTTGAAATCTCTCTCTGAAACTGAAACCTGCAAGTTTTGGACATCTGCTACTGGCATTTCTGTGTAGTAATTGGAGTTATTTATAGAGCAAGAAGATTCAAGAGGGAAAAAGCAGTGGTAAAAGTTATGTTGAAACAAAGTATTTGGGGACCTCTTCCATCCTTCTCTTCTAGCAACGATTAGTGTCTGTAGAAGTGAAATGTTCCCTTACTTCCATGGAAATGAAAAGATTTAGGTGAGATGTGCAGTTAGGTGCACTACATATAAAGGGGAGTCTGATAGCAAGTCAGGATCTGGGGAATAGTACCTCAGCTGAACTCCTGGTACTCCTCCTCATTCACAGCTGGAAAGGGAATAGAGATTTCAGGCATAATGTTTGGAGTTCTCATTTATGGAAACTTTGCTCTTAGCTTTACTTTTTTGCTATTCTTTTGTAGGGGTTGCCATTCTGCTCACAGAGTAAGACATCTTAAGTGTTGACATGTAGCTGTCTGTATGTCTATGGAACTGTTTTAAAATACAAACCTGAATTTGGTCAGTTTAATCCATAAATTTAATCCTACCCTGAATACCAGGTATGTTTTCAGTGCTGGCAAATTGAAGAAAATCTGGGAAAAACAAGAAGGCGAATCAGTAAGAGAAAGAACAAGACCCCCTTCAGGCATTGTAGCATCTACAGAGAAGGTGTCAAGTAGTTTATGCAAGCTAGATTTACCAGGTTTTCTATACAGTCGGTGGTAAAAGTGACTAAGTGGATGTGTAAATTCATCAAGCCTCAGCAGAGGTGACCAGAAGAGAATACTAGGCATAGGCTGTATGTCAGGCACCTCTTTTTAAATGGCTGCACTGGAGTACTTATCTGAGGTATATGAGCAGAGTTCAGGTAGCTTTTGGAGGAAGGGTTTCTGTCTCTCTGCACACCAGCTTAGAGCAACTTGCTATTCACACTTCTCAGCCTGAGAAGGTTTGAATCCCCACTGTGAAGGAGTAACTAAACCCCTAAAGGCACCCCTCGTGCCTGTCAAAGCTGAACCCCAGTGGAACCAGGGATTCAGGCATTTTGAAACAGAAAAAGCCTGTACAAGGGTCACTAGGTCTCAGCCTCGTGATTCAGGCAGTCTTTTGAAGAGACTGAAATAAATTTTAGTCCCTGATCCTTCAGTGTTCATGTGCAACACATCAGTCATTGCATAAAATACAAAGGTTGTCCAGGGATTAGTTCTGATGAGAGAATTCATCTCTATGGGTAGATGGGACACACATAGACTATGCATCATTGTGTATTTTCCTATTGATTAGTGCTTTCAGTTAATAGTTTCAGTTAATAGAAATCTTAATATTTACATTCCAAAGTTTATACATATTGAATAGTAATATCTTTCTTTGTTAAAACAAACACAGTACATATCTTAGATAGATACCATGAAAATAAAACTATTGTGATTGAAACTTTTATAACTACTTCAATGAGAGACAAGTAGTTAAATTAGCTAGTCCAGAGGATTAATATCTAAAGTTATTAAAAAGCAGCACAGAGGAAAAGTTAGTATACTCCACTGAATTACAAAAACACCTTTTGGCTAAACTAAGTACGACCTACTGGAATTGACAACTCAGTTGTTTTCCTGTTAGTGTCATACTGCACGTTGCTCATATGTAACTGTGTAATTTCCCTCTTTCATCCATAGTATTCCTTTAATTTTTAATATGCTTCAAGAACCAAGTGTCTAACAGCTAAGCTAGTTTATTATTTATGTGTACTCATACCTTTAGCATATACAGGCCAATAAAACGTACACAGGTTTTTCTGTCACTTTTCATTTATATGTTCTAAATTAGAATTAGTTACATATGGTAGTTCTGTACAGATGTGGTCAATGCGTTACAGTAAATTCTGCACAATCGATCCTGGTGTTAGGGACATGACTATATCTAGTAGTTTCTTATGGATGTAAGGTCTGTGTAATTTCACCAGAAATCTGAGGATTTTTGGCCATTCCTTCTCTCTCACTGTCAAATACAGAACATTACTCCCTGAAGGTTGAAGGAGAAGTACTTCTGTGCTTATGGTAAGTTAATGCTTTGCTGAGAGCATAGATTCATTAAAAGCTTTCCCAAACTCATTTTGTTACATTTTGTACTGCTTGCATAGTCTTGTAAAAGTTTGTTACTACTGCTGATGTAATTCTAACTTAGGGTTTCCTTTTTGTTTTCATCTAGGCAGTATCTTGTGATAAAGCTTAGCCCAGAGGGTTTTTTTAATACATATTTCCTGTGCTAATTATAAATGTTAATTATTTCATCTGAGATTTTTTTCTCTTGTACCAAAAATAAATACATGACATGTTTCACTCAAAATATTATTATGGGCAAAAAGGAACATACCATACACGGACCTAAGAATTTACTACTGGACTATTTAAAATTAGCAATCTAATCAAAAGACAACAAGCTGGTTCAAAAACGTGAGTCTAAATTAATACAGAAAAGTCTTTTTAATAAAAATACTCTTAAAATTGTTATACAGGAAAAGTTGCTAGTTTCTGCCTTTTTCTCAGGTGCTATGCTCACCTTTCCAGCATCCCTCTGGGTCGATGGTGTCAGTTTTCCCCAGGCAGAGGGGTGGTAGGAGGGATCACGAGGAGACCACAGGATGCTCATCTTTGCTGGGGGGATTTCAGTGTTGGTTGAACTCCTTCCTGCTCAGCAGTGGAGTCTGCTCCTGGTTATTTCAGCGTGCTTCCCATGATGCTGCCTTCTGGCTGCTCCCAGCTGAGTGTGAACGTGGCCCCACAGCCTCCCCAGGCTCAGCCTCCCCATGGGCTCTTGTTTCTTAGACAGCAACTAAGTAACTGTGTTTCCATACCCTTCCCACAGAGGCATTGGCAGAGCTCAGGCTCAGGCAGGAGAGGCAACAGGCTCTTGGCCCTGAGGCAGGAGCTGAAACCAGCTCAGCCCAGCTCCAGCCAAGGTGAACCCAGGCCAGGCCTGAAACCTGTGCTCTCAGCTCAGGGCAGAGCCTGTGACGCTACTAGGAATAGCAAAAAATCATATTCACTGGGCTGCAGTAGGCAAAAGCCACAAGTAAATACTTATATCTGATTACTTATATCCAGAAAGAGACACTGAAGTCAATAGTCAACTCTTTGAAGGTTGTGGAGACTCATAATTTTGACTTGGGTGGTTTCTCTTTGAGTTATGAGAGCATCCCTGAAAATCAAGCTACTATCTTTCAGCATCTTTCCTTAAAGCAATATGCAACTATAGGCCAAAGGTCATAGGTAATTTGTTTTGTAATAATTAGTCTTACCTCTCCCTGATGGTCCTGTCTTGTGATCATGTTTAATTTTCACTTCTTAACAAGTTTCCTTTTTTCCCTTTCATAGTGTATACTGTCCTCTCAGGTTAGTTAGCTCTTTTGACATGAGTCTAGCAAAAAGGACAGTGATGTGAAGGGTAGGCCAGAAGGTGAAATTTAAGCAAAGGTGTCACAAGTTAAAATTGTAATTTACAGGAACGCATGACATCCTTTTGTGTGGAAATTTCTCAAAACTAATTTCTAATAAAAGTAATCAGAGAGGCTATTGAAAAGATTCTACTTTTCCTACTGTTAAGTTGCATCCCACATGTCTTTAGCGCTTCTTCGTAATCATGACATGTTATGATTCACAACAGTGGGTGGCAAAGTGGCATGGCACATGTCTGTTCCTGGGGGACTCTGACTCTGTTTGAGTGACATGTTCCGTGTCAAATTTTTTGGCTCCCAATTAGTGATGAGACTGATGTACAGAACAAGGAACTGGGTTGTTTTGAGAAAGAGAGATTATCTGTTGTCTAAAAAATTACAACAATTATATGTTCATCAACATTAGGTTTGACAAGGCAGAACTTAGGCTACGCTGAAAGGGTCAGTGAGAAATTTGCTTTGAGTTCAGTAGGACTAGTACTGCACTGTGGCAGGAATAAAGGAAGCCACAGTAACCTGAATTTAACTAGTTGGATACTCTGGTCAGTTGTTTGGTGGCACCTGGCTTCCAAATCTGTTAGTTATTTTTGGAGTAATTTGGAGGTCAGGAACTTGAACACTGAGAAGCACAAGAGAAGGCATAGGAAAAAAGAAAAGACTTGCAGTCATGCGAACCAAGTCAGAAAATAAGTTTGGGAAGGTGTTGTATTCCTAGTCTTGTTATTGCCCAGAAGGACACACGTTATGTGAAAAATAAAGAATTTAGTGTATTTTAAATCTTAACAGTCTAATCAAAGAATTCTTTTTAGTCCAGATCTAATTATTACATAAAGAGAAAAGAAAATAAGGGAAAGAATACTAGTAAAGGAAAAATTTTGATAATAAGTAATGCAATTATTATTATACGCACACTTCCCGCTATCTACTCCTTTCAATGGTGTTACATTCATCCTTCCCATGCTTTTCTGCATTCTGAGGCTGTTGGCTTCAGTTGTGGTGAGCCACCACCATCACGAGTGCTTTGCTGGGAAAGTATGATGTCTGTGGTGGGGGTTCGTTCTCCTCTGCCAGGAGGACTGTGATGTTGATGGTTTCTTCTTCCTCACTCTAGTGTCCACTTGGGACTACTATTGCATGTTCCCTATCATGTATTACACCTTGTTTTTACTCTTCAGTCTGCAAATCCACATTACAATCAAATCTATTACATACAGAGAGTCTAACATGTTGGGTACTGTCTTTATGCTCTTTGTTACACCAGCATCTGGTTTTGCCCAGTTCCCAGGTCTGCATTCCTTTAACTGACCATTGGTGGTTTTTTTACAGTCCTGGGGTCTTCAAAGATGCCTTTCTTATCGTCTCATGCTTTTACCCCCTTACACTGCATCCTATGTCCCCGCTATTGAGTCCTCTGTTACAATATCATGCCTGTATTCGTCTACATTACAGCATTACACTAGGGTGACAAATATTTCCTTCTTCAGAAAATTACTTGTTATTCCTGTCTGTAAAAATTATGATTATGCCACACGATTATTCAAATACGAATTAGGCAGTAGTCACCTGAGCCTTAGAAAATTTCTGTTTCCACCAAAAAAAGTTCAAGCAAAGCTCCAGGCAGACCAATACAATTTCAGACAAAGCAAGTCTGACGGGTGTCAGTCCCAAGGCCGTGCAAAGGTAGTTCCAAAGACAATGTGGCTTGTTACTAGCAACAGCAATATGGTGGTTAGCGGGCTACAGGGCTGCAGAGGTCTAAAGGGAGGGATAAGTCTGTAAAGGAAAGGATGACGAAGAGAAGTAAGACTTGAGAAGGGCCCACTGTTTCTATTGTAGGAATAAGCTGTTACTCGACTGCTCATATCCAGACTGTTTTACCATTTTAGAGTGTTTCCTGTTTGCCACACCATGGCACAAAGACTTTGTTGTTTAAAAGGTGGTAGTAAAGTATCTTCACCGAAACAAATACAGTCACTTCTGAATCTGTATTGAACTCGGTTCAGTGTTCGTTCTGGCTGCAGTTATGCATGCTTTCTGTCAGACAGCGGGGCAATTTACTGCAAAATGTTCCAAATAATTTTGACAGAAAGTTGTTCTCCAAATTTATAATGCAAAAAGTGAGCTAGAAATGTTATAGTGGATTGGATTTCTGTAACTTTTTACAGAATAAAATAATATATTTAAACTAGTCTTTTCTATCCTTTTTATGGGTGTTATGCATAAATGCCTATGTACAAGAGATGGTAAAAAGTAAGTAGTAGTTTTGATCATTTAACTTAATCAGTTCTAAAGTATTAACTCTTACAACATATTACAATGGGAATTGTGTTTTTAGTGTGCCTTTCCTGTTCTGCAGCAGAATATAACAGAACCCACTGAGGTAGATTTTAGTTAAAACGGTAAGAGAATATTCTTGCACTGAACAGCTTCAAGTATGACTAGGCAAAATATTTAAAGATTGGCAGAATAGGAATGTTAATAATCTCACTTTACAGCTGAGGGGACTGTGTTATAATTGGTTGCAGGAAAGTTGTCAAAGTTTACTTTAATTCATTGTTTTTCGATTAACATCTTGGCTTTTCCAGAGAGCTTTCTCTCTGTCTGAGCAATTTCTTTAAAGCGTGTTTGTCGTCATATATTATGGGTCTGGGACAGTTGCCTGTGATTATATGATTGCTCATGAATGCTCTGCTAATGGTATTTTTCCTGAAGAAAAATATTGACTCATTTGTTTTGAACTCCTACTCCACCCACACGTAGTAGTGTAGAATTATGTAAATTTTGTAAATGAGAAAAGTAAAGTTCTACCAAGTGTAATAATGTTTATTTAAACATGGATATCTCTTATTTTGGCTTGTTTTGAATGATTGTTATCCTGTTGCAGCACATGTGAAGATCTAGGTTTTTATATTTGATCCTTAAAAATATTGTCTTAGAAGAAATTGTAACACAACAGAATATTGCCAGTAGAAGACCTTTTCTAATTAAGCAAACCCAGTCTTAGTTCCATTTATCAAATTTAGATTTACTGTGTTTATTAACATTTAAAGCTTTTCATTTTACATTTTAACTGCTGTGCTTTTATAAAATACCTAGACTTACAAAATTTATATTTTTATCAAATCAAGACTGGCAAAAGTAAGAAGGTTTTTGTATTAATTTTGGCCTATTCCAGCATACTTTGTTCAGGTGAAGTTTCTATGCTTTTGCTTGATAAAAATAGCAATTCACACTAGGTACATTAAACATACCCTAGCTGTTTTAAACCACCCCTCCATTTGTTTCAAGCTCCTTATCAATAAGAAGGACTGTATATTATGTTGAATTTAAAGCATTACCTTATCAAAAAAGGCACAGAAGAGTTAAAAATGCTTAATTGCAGAAAAAAACTGAGAATAACATTGTAAGGATTTCAGCAAAAGAAGATGGTGTTGGTCTCTTTTAGGACATCCTTTATTTTTATTGTAAAATCTATATTGATTATACTGTCTTTTTATTATTACTGTTTGTTTTTTTTTTTTTTTTAAATAGCAGATATGCTTGTGAAAAAATGGAAACTTAGCTACAAAGGATGAATTACAGTACATGCTATTCCAGGAGTACAGTAACATACATACAAAGCTTAAATGAATGTGCATTTAAGCTTCAATATAGGCAAAACTTTGGGGAACTACTGCAGAAACTATCAAAGTCTTATCATGGCAATATTTAAAAAAACCCTAAATTCTCTGAACAGGACTATGCAAGTTTGGAAATTTCTAGAAACTAGCAAACTGAATGAATAAATAGAGAAAAAAAGCTTCAGTTTTGAAATGTCTGGGTTTTTCTCATTGCTAAACTTTTCCTTTGCTTCATTGGCAAGTTAAGAGTTGGTATTCTTGATTTTTGGTATAGGTGTTCTTGGTATTCATGATTTTTGCTATTCTTGACTTTTTGGGTTCAATGAAGAACTAGCAAATCAATGAAAGACAGTTGTTTTAAGTACTCTTGTTTTAGAACTCGAAAATCTTTTCAAGTTGAATTGCAGACTTTTTCAGAGCATTGGCTTTCTATAGAATATAGGAATTGTGATGCTTTGTTTAAAACTTGCAATGATAAAATTTTGGCATATAAATCTCCTCCATTTAACTCTTACATAGTTAAAAAGTTTACTTTTATACTAGAAAATGTCTTTCTGATATATGGCTTTAGTGCCTGAAGGGAATCAGCAGGTATGAATCACACCAGGTGATAGAGGTATGATGGAGAAGATTGAAACAGTGATTAGGGTTCTTAATTAGCAAGAATCTACAGGCTATAAATTAGTGCCAGCAGAAGTAATTAAACTACTTTATTTGAATTTGGTGACAAGCATACCTAGTTTTAGGAGGCAAACTTAGTGTGAAGATTAAAAGAAAAAGATACTTGTTAGTAAGATGCAATACAAATATGTTTCAAACATTCAAAGACAATTTTTTTTTTCTGTTGTTATTAGATGGTTCTGTTTGTTATTCATTGAATGTTTTTTCCTGTTCTGTTTCTTTTTTATATATGTACTATCTTTGATTTATTTCTTCATGAGGACAGGTGTAAAGGATTTGGAGTCAGAGACACATAGGGAATAATGCCTCTTCCCGGTTTAGCTGCTTTTACACTCACTTTATATGCAAATGTCTCCTGGGTCCAGAAAAGCAAAGTATTGTTGGAAGATGTTCTTGGTCAGAGGACTCAGTGGGTTTTCAAAGCTCTTTTGTGTTTCTGTTATGCCAGTCTGCTCTGACTGAATATGAAGCTACTGGGCATCATATAATTTGCAAGTAGACTGTGCCCTGACCTTGAGCAAATGTTTGGTCATTAGGGATCTCCAAGACCTTCAGAGTTTTTTAATTACTTTAAATGTGATTATTATCCTTTTGATTCTCTCTGTAGCACTGTTAAAGGAAACAGAGACCTGTTGTGGTGTGGTATGGCTAACAGACATTAAAATTTTCTTGGGTATTGCTGTTGACTGATGTTTTGTCTCTGTCTAAACAGCAGGTAGGCAGAATGGAGTATTTCTTTTTTTTTTTTTCTTTTTTTTTTTTTTTTTCTTTCCTGCATTCCTCCCACCAATTCTTTCCCTCCTTTCTTTAGGAGTATAAATCATCATTTTCAATAGCTTCCCTTTTTGCTTTTCTTGTATTGAAACTGTACTGTAATCCTACCATCTCTTCTAACTATAGGAGATGGAAAGCTATATTAACTGTATCATCTCTAATCACATCAAAATGACCTCTCTTAGTACAATAGTCTGGTGCTTTTAGTGACCTTGCATCCAGCCTAGTTGAGATTCCTTGTTCATCATCCATGTGGCACAATCTATTGTTCATATTTTTGATTAGAGTCTTCTTGATGGATAATATATCTAGAGTTTGTTGAATCTGACTCTCAAGATGAGTCAGTTTTACTCCTACTCCCCCTCCTACTCCTCCTGACATTTCTGCATCAGAAGGAGTAATATTCTCTGACTCATCTTTTTTTAGAGATCAAAGGGAATTCAGTCTGAGGAAACCATATCCACACGCATCAAACAGGAAACTTTCAGAATATTAGTGCAACCTATTGAACATTTTTGTGGCCCCTTACTTTCTGGCTTCTGACAGCTTCCTAGGAAGTTTTTTCCCCTCCTTATCTTTTTTGTTCAAGAATCAGTAGATCTGAAAAGCAGAGTGCTAAGGAGACTGTTCCCTTTGATTAATAAGTGAATATATTTGCTGTAGAGCCAAGAATGGAACATCTTGTAACTGTTGGCAGCGTTACTAAATGAATAAGTATCCTCATGGAATGGGGCAGAGCATAACGAGAGTTTTGATCAAGAGGAAAGAAGACAGTCTTAGAAAGGCTTTCAAGAGTCGTTGCATTACTGTAAACAGCTATCTATTTTCTTCTGGACACGGTCCAGTGACTGCAGGAACTAAACAAGTCATTTTCAGGCTCATATGATTTTGAAACCGGACATTTTTTGCTACTTGACTTCCTTTTTTCCTTTCTGGCAGAGTCAGCCTGATTTTATATGTCTGATGCCAGGAATGTGGCATTCATATTTTTTAGCTCAGGAGGTTGCCACTGCAAATCTGCATAAGATGGCTCTCATTTTCCATTCTGAAGTGCTCATATTTGCACTGCTAAAGAAAACTGGAGCGTATGATGTAAGACATTTGGGGAAGCAGTTTCAGTGAGTTCATCCCAAGATTAGCAGTGAGAATGAAAGTCTCCATTTGGGCATCTCCCATGCAGGGAAGACAATAAGCGCAGGATAGTCCCCTATTTCAACTTCTCTAGTGGCTGTAGAGATATTGTAAGTCAATGCTAGTCCTCCTTCTCCGCTACTACTCCTGTAAAGGAGATGCCAGGGAAATAGCTGGAGCACAGCATACTCTGGCTGTCTCCCTAGTTGTGTTATGACTGGATGTCGTTCCTGAATGTGACAAGTAAAAGCATTTCCTTGTGCAGGCCTTGTAGTCTCCGAGCCTGGGACAGAAAACACTTCCTGGCTGCATCCCATCATGGATCTGCTGCATCCAGCAGATTTTCGATGCTGCAGAAAATCTGGCAGTCTGTGTAGATTCACAGATTTCACAATCTGCTCTTAAGAACCAAAGACTACCATGCGTGAAGGAAGCCATACTATTGAGGAAACCATTTGTCCAGGAGTTTTTTTAACAGTTTCAGCCATTTTATTCCCCTCTCCCTTCCCCCCCGCCCCCCAAGAAAAGAGAAGGAAACAAACAAACAAGAACACAAATATTCTCCTCAAAACCTTCCCTGAATTCAGTAGATTCTTTGGGTTCTGACTACAAAACTCATCCCTTGGACACAGCAGTGGCTTTTTGAGTAATAGACATCAGTGGAATATATTTAAAGCACAATTTTGGTACTCATAGGCAATAGTAGAATACATTTGTTGAACCAAAGTCCCATTGGATTTATCGGGGGGATTCTAGAGCTTGTACGCAAATTTCAGAGAACATCAGGAAACTTCCTGAATTTTCTGCTTTTCTGGCTGGTTTGAAAAACAGTGAGTACAATCTAAGGCAAAGTTCTCTGTAAATATTTAGAGATGTAGTCCTGACTGACTCTGTGTGTTAGAAGGCAGTGCATGTAATATAGTCTGTATTGTCATATGTGTATGTGTGCAGGTAGTTATGTATCTTTCAGAATCTGGGCATAACTAATTTGGCGTGGATTTTGTTATTTTAACAACTGGACGCTGTAGTAAGGTTCCTTTCTAGATTGGTGGAAGTGATTACCAAAGGAGTGATGCTCATTCTGCCATTAGATGATTCAAAGGAAGATTTTGCATAATAATTCCTGACAAGATATCTTCCAGTATAACACTATAAAAACAGAATATTTGGGAAGACAAGGAAACTTCATTAACTCTTTTTTTAAAAAAATCCATGCAACAGAAACTTTTAATAAGATGTTAGCATTCCAGAAAGGGGATGCTTTTTTTGAAATAGATACACATTCATTGAAAAATCACATATATATATATATATATAAAACCCCCTACAAATTATTTTTATGATAAATTATATAACCATAAATCAATCATATAATTATAAGAGATATAATTTATAAAAATTATATACATACAGTCATGTATAAAATATTATATCTATATATATTTTTTATACATATATAAACATTAGACATATTCCTAAGTCTTTCTTTAGTTATCTTCTTCTTACTAAAAAGTTTTTTTTGCATTTTGTTTTCTAAGTTTTATACAGTCTGAAAACCTTTCTATGTAAGGATACCTCTTAAATATTAATTTTGCTTGATGTGTAATGACCTATGGCAGAAGAGAAGGTTGTTTGATTCTTTCTATTATTACATGACTAAATGGATACCGTGCGCATAGAGGAACATTAGTATACTAATGTGAACTACATTACTGGTCTCATAACCTGAGTCAGAAAAGAAGTGACATTTCCCAGATCAGGACTTTAAGCATGTACCAACTTTATTAAAATTGTGAGGCTTTCATGAATTCGGCCTCATGAACACTAAAGTTTCACTAACGACGAATTGCCTGATTTGATTACTCTGAGCACTGCTGGAGGCTGTTTCCTCTGAGCCATGAGGGCTCCGGCTCTGGCTCCTGCTCTTGGGCCGCTGCAGACCTGTCGCTTGCAGGCTGGCAGCTGTCTCCTCAGCTGCTGGGACTGGGCTGCAGCCGGTCCTTTTGGAGGCAGTGAGGACTGCTGTGATGCTGCCAGAGCTGCACGGTGTCCTCTTGCCGGTAGGAAGGGTATAGGTTCTTGGAGGACATGGCCTCTGCCTGCTCACGTGGAATGAAGATCCAGTTTCTGCACTGGCAGGAACACAGTGTCTTGTAGCCGGGGTGGGTATTTGGTTTCCTACTTGGTGCAGCACTTCTGTGTCCTTTGGCAGATAGCAAGGATGAGGGACCTGCTTTCCTAAGTGGAAGAACATCACTGTGTCTCCCGGCTGACAGTCAAGACCTGATTCTCACTGGCTTTGAGGAAGGGGGAGAAGGGGAAGGAAAGCTTTTAGTGTTTGGGTTCCCACTGAAGTACTTAATTTGTAGGTAGACAGGTGATGGTTCCTGCTGTGTATAAAATAATGCCCAACACTGATAAAACACATTATTAATTTCAGTTGAAAATGGCTTAGCTTCTCCATAAGACTGAAAAGAAAATTAAGGGCTATCTAATATATGTTTTCTGCAAAATACTAATTTTATTCCTTATCTTCTGTAAATAGATGTTTTGGTGTGATTTTATCATAAATTTTTATCATAAATTTTATTAGTCTTCCAGTTTTCCTTTCATACTGCTGGCTATTCATAGGGTGTATAAAACATTGCTGTGTAATAAAATTAAAACATTGTGAAAAAAATAATCCCCACTAGCAATAATATAAGAATAAGAATAAACCCCTCTTATCTGGTTGGGGAGTTGACTACACTTGTGAAAATTTAGACTTGTCTTTGTAGCAAATGATGTCTGTGAATTACTTTGGCATATTATCTTCTGTGGACTTACAATGTCATTAGTTTAATATTTATTACGCTTCATTAACTATATACAAGTTGCTAAATGATTTAATTTTTATAAATGGAAGCTATCTTTGCATAATTCTAATAATTAGGACATTTTACTTAGAACTTTGCTCTGTCTCAAAGTCAGTGAGAAGAAATTGACTGTTAATGAGAAAACCTGCTACTATTAGAGAGCTGTTTAACATACAAAATATGTTAAAGTGAAAATAGTAAGATTTTATATTTATTTGTAAATACTAATGCTGCTCATTTTGGGTAAACAAAACAAATCCATATGTTTCAAAACCATTTTGTGTCAGTAATCTTATTTCCTTGAGTTAGGAGTTACCTTCTTCTGGTAACACTTCATGTTGCAAACATGCATGTTATAATAAACAAAGCACAAGCTCTGATGTTTAAAATAGACTGTTAAAAATGTGCTTTGCTTTTAGATGGATTATGTATGTACCTGTCATACTTGTCATGAAACACAGGGATTTCTCTGCAAGAAAAGATGTCATCTTTGGATAAAATGATCTCAGGGTGAAATATCAGTAACTTTAATTATTACTGAAAACAGGGCTATTCTTGGCTCTCTTACACATTGTTTTTATTAACTAAGTTCCACCAGTCGACACATGATGAGTAACCTGTCATGTATCTTGTTAATAAGTACAGCAAGTACCAGTGAGAATACAGAAACTTTTAGCACAGTTGCACGTAGGTCTGTTTTCTTGTAGAGCAGATCAAGAGCTGTTTGGTATCACAATGGTTAGTGAAGCTGTGAAGGGACACTGTCACCTTGAGTCGGATGTCAGCAAGGAGTTTCTGTGTACCAAAAGATTAGAAAATGTCAGTTATAATTGAGGAATATCTTTTAGTTTGTCTTAAAATTTCACCTGCAAAAATTGGCTAGCATGTGATGGACAAAATAAAAACTGATATAAAAAGAAAATGGCTAGTTAGGTCTTACTATTCAAGATGAATGAATAATGCAAAAAACTATAGTAATCAATAATGTGGCAAAAGTGAGTGTTATGGTGGTTTCAATAATTCAGAAAAGTAATAACATGGAGAGAAACTTATCTTTTAAAAATGAGTGATTTTCAATTTACTATTTCTCTTTAAAGCATCGTTTATTTCTACTAGCCTCCAGCTGAGTTACAGACCAAGGAGGATAAGCACTAAGGACTGCAAATGTACCAAGTGTCCTTGCTGAGATACTGTTTTGTCTCTTGTAGACGAGGCTGTATTAATACCTGGGCTCAAATAACCTTTAAAAGGCTTCTACTCTGAAATCAACAATGTTAAAGCAATGCTTTCTCATATTTAGCATATGTAATTTTCTGCTCATTATTGAACTGTACTGAGATATTTTTTAAATGCATAGTTTTGGAACTTTTCCCGTCTTTTCCCATCTAATTATTATATGCTCTTTTTCTTCTCATTTTTACTTTAAAAAAATAAACAAAACAAAACTGCTTTCCCAAAAGGATGGACATTTTGGTTGCCCAATGTTTTATAGTCAGGGCTTGTCATTGATAGACTCATTCTCTGGACATAGTGGAAGAAGCAAAACATCCAAACTGGTACTTGCAGGTATTTTAGACATACAGGAAGAAGACCAGAACAGAGGTCCAGATGCAGAAGAGTGATGCTTGCAAAGCATTTTGAAGAAGGATAGACTTATAATGGGACCTGGAAAGCCATGGTGTCACTGACATTTAAATATGAGTCTGTATGCAGAAACCAAAGTATTTTTCTTCTGAATTTGTAGACTTAGTTGTTTGGTTTAATAGTAATCCTGGCTTAATTTTTCAATAACTATGCTGTAAAAATATCTCCCCTCAAAAAACCCTCCTTCTGATGAATAAAATGTGTCATTATCTCCCTTTAAGTTATTTAAAATAGAAATTATTTTAAGCAAAGTAAACCAAAGAATGAGTTAATGGAAAAATGAAGCTGGCATCAGCACACCTTGGCCCTCAGACCTTCTAAAATATCAAGACCACTTTGAAAAAAGCCCTGAAGCCCAGCCTCTTAATTTTAGCTTTATCCTTCCCATAAGACTATTTATTACACGGAACTGAATTATTTCTTTTTTTTCTTTTTTTCTTTTTTTTTTTTTTTTTTTTTTTAACATGAAATACTTGATGTGATTTTCCTAGAGGGACCACTTGAAGTTTGTGGTAAGCTACTGGTTTCTTGGAATTTACTCCTTTTTGTACCCTGTTGGAATTGTAGCTGACCTTATTACATCTTCCATTAACTAGTTTTAATGTACTTTCCCTTGTCTAGTCAGTCATAAGTGTGGAAGGAAAATTCTTTTTCCTTTCCCAGTATGTTGAACTTGCTGATGGCTCTTACTTTCTTCCTCTCCTGTGCTATGAGCTCCTTCCACCAAGTTCATTTTACCAAAACCTCTAATTCCTTACTGCTTTCCCTTCTTGTAAAAAGCCAATACAGGGCAGCTGGTCTAATAAGTTACTTAGAAATCTCATGTGTTTTTGTTTATGTACTGTTTTTTTGTTGTCTAATGTATTTTTCCCGAAAGTTTTGAAGTCACATGCCGTATAGTGTTTTTTAAAGAAAAATATATAACTTACTTTCATCAGAAGCTGAAAGCTAAAATTCAAGTTCCTTCCTCCTCACACTTTTCCCCTTCTCCAGCATGGGTCCTTCCCATAGTCTGCAGTCCTTCAGGATAAACCTGCTCCAACATGGGCTCTCCATGGGCCACAGTTCCTTCAGGAAATATCCACCTGCTCTGGCATGGGGGTCCTCCACGGGCTGCAGTGTGGATACCTGCTCTACCATGGTCCTCTCCCTGGGCTGCAGAGGGGCAACCTGCTTCACCATGGTCCTTTCCAGGGGCTGCAGGGGAATCTCTGCTTCGGCGCCTGGAGCACCTCCTCCCCCTCCTTCTTCTCTGACCTTGGTGTCTGCAGGGTTGTTTCTCACACTTTTTTTCTCCTCACTCTTCATTGGTCTCTGGTGGTTTTGCCCTTTCTTAAATACGTTTTCCCAGAGGCACTGCCATCGTGGCTGAGGCGCTCAGCTGTCCCTTGTCAGTTGGAGCCGGCTGGAACCGGCTAGAGCCGGCTGTGTCCGGCACGGGGCAGCCCCGGCCTCTCCTCACAGCAGCTGCTCTGCAGCCCCTGCTGCCAGCACCTGGGTGTGGACGCCCTGTTCAGTGGACCAGAACTGATGTTGTCCAATAGCTCAGTAAGTGATTTGTCATCTTTCCTTCTCTTCTTTCCTTTGTTCCTGATGCATGTTTGTAGGCAGTTATCCAAGTGAGAGGTGGGACAGTGCATGGCATGTGATGGATGTTAGTTCCTGTGCCATTGGAGATGACAGTGGCACTGTGGTTCAACCGCCACAGTGATGGGAGCCTCATGCTACATATGAACCTACATGGAGTACAGTAGAGTCTTAATTTCATTCTACAATTTGTCAGCTGATAGTGCTGAAAGAAGTTATCCAGAAAGGCCTTGGGAGATACGTCCCTCTAAAGTGTAGCGCTGCCTTGGAAGCTGCGGAGTCTCTCTTGCTTGTCACACTGAAGTAACACTCTGTTGAAGACAGAGCATCCTGATTCATAAACAGTTTCCAGCCCTGACATCTCTGAAGAGAACTAGTGAAATAAAATTTCAAGTTGCTTTTTTATTGAAATGCAAACCAAGCATTGGCAGGAGAGGGGAAAAAAAGCCCAGAAAAAACCAAACCAACCAACCAAAAAAACCTCCTCAGTCCTTGAAGTATTGATTGACTTTTGATCCAGTCAGCTATTTCTGCTTTCTGTAAGAGTTGATTTTTGTCTTACGTAGAAGGACATAAGCTTGACCCTTGAGGCAGATTCAGGTTGATAAAATCCTAACACATTTCATTCAGAGGTATTTTGACCCTGTATGAGTATGTTACATTTTTATGCAAATATATTAAAAGTTTTGGGGACTAGAGTGAGAGTGAATAAGCGCTGCAAATTGAATCTGGTGATAGGGAGGTGATAAAAGTTTATCTGGAATTGAGTTAGCACACTGGACCTTTATTTATTGGGCTATTTGGGATGCTTGGGGCTGAGATTTTGTGTACATTCTTAGTAATTTTATTCAGAATTTGGTATCTAAGTCTCATGTAGCTGAAAAGTTATCAATTCTGATTTTCTTAACGGAGTAATATGTACTGTGTCCTGGTTTCGGCTGGGATAGAGTTAATTTTCTTCCTAGTGCTGTGTTTTGGATTTAGTATGAAAAGAATGTTGATAACACACTGATGTTTTTAGTTGTTGCTAAGTAGTCTGCTAGTCAAGGACTTTTCAGCYTCCCATGCTCTGCCAGGTACACAAGAAGCTGGGAGGGAGCATAGCCGGGACAGCTAGCCCAATTGGCCAACAGGGTATTCCATACCATGTGACGTCATGCTCAATATATTAATAGGAGG
>JAYKAV010003387.1:0-26220 GCA_035582835.1 Phoebastria nigripes
AAAGACCTGGGAGTCCTAGAGGACAACAAGCTGACCATATACCAGTAATGTTCCCTTGTGGCACAGAAGTCCATCAGCCTCCTGGGCTGCATTAGRAGGAGTGTTGCCAATAAGTCAAGGGAGGTGATCTTTCACCTCTGCTTAGCACTGGTGAGGCCACACCTGGAGTAGTGTCCCCARTTCTGGGCTCCCCAGTCCAAGAGAGACATGGACATACTGGAGAGAGTCCAGAGTAGGGCCACAAGAGACTATTCAGACACTGGAGCATCTGGCATATAGAAAGAGGCTCAGAGAGCTGGGAGTCTCAGCCGGAGAGTCAGCTCCCGGCGTTCATCCTAGAGGAGAGAAGGCTCAGGGGGATCTTATCAATGTGTATAAATACCTGATGGGAGGGAATGAAGAAGATGGAACCAGACTCTTCTCAGCGGTGCCCACTGACAGGACACGAGGCAGTGGGCACAAATTAGAACACGTGAAATTCCATCTGAACACAAGAAAACACTTCTTTTTCTTCTGTTTTTTCTTTTATTGTGAGGGTGATCAAACACAGGCACAGGTTGCACAGAGAGGCTGTGGAGTCTCCAACCTTGGAGATACTCCAAACCTGACTGGACATGATCCTGGAAAACCTGCTCTAGCTGGCCCTGCTTTGTGCAGGAGCAGGCTGGACTAGACAAACTCCAGAGGTCCCTTCCAACCTCAGTGATTTTACGCTTCTCTGTGATTTTGTGGTTCTGTGATCTTAAGAGAAATCAGACTTCAAAAAACCCTCAAAAATTGTTACATAAGAATCATCCAGTCATATATAGTTAAATACTTTTTTCCTATTGCATTTTTTTAAAGTCTATGATACTACATAGTTTTTCCTCCTACTTTCATAATCCTTGTTATAAAGTCTTGTGTGTATTGTGTTTTCCCTTTAAATACTGTAAATGATGGTGTTGCTTCTTACTGCGTTACAGGGAGAACTAAATGTGTGCTGGCATATACTACACATTTGACTATAAATGTCTGCCTTCCCTATATGAATGTGAACGTCTTGACTTGCAAGATCAAAGTACCCTTGTAAAGTGTCATTGGATTATTTGTCTAGAATCCCAAAGTATCCATGATCTATTCCTCTCATCAGTCCATTCCTCTAATCATTAAAGAAACAGAGGTGCTGAATCCTGGTTTTGCCCAGAATACAAGAAAATTCTCCACCAGCAGAAGTGTGGTATCCATCAGTCTTGTAGAAATTTTCACAGAACCCATTCAATGTAACAGGTGAGAGGCAAGCTTTCAAAGCAAATATTCTTAGAGTATGATTCTTGCCATGGTTATGGCTTTGATCTTGGAGACTAAGAAAGTGAAAAACTGACTCTTCAAATAAGTTTTTTCTTCAATCATTTTTTCAGTATTCAAGGCCCTGCAGCTCATTTGCACTGCAAATTCATATTTACATATGTACAGTATATATGATTCACTGAATGTTTAAGTATAAACTACAACATAGGCATATCACTATATCACTGTGAGAGCTGACATCTCCCTCTGAACTGCAATTCAGAATTGGTTGATGAGCTAGTAACATAATACCAAAGCAGTAGATTCAAGTAGGAAATGCATTAGAGAGCACTCTAAGACAGATGGATGACCTTTTGCTTAAAGCAACACCCATATTTTTTCCTATTTCAAAAGTCTGAACAGCTATATCTTTATTTCTTTACATCAGCTAAATAGCTGTTTGTATTCAAATACTATAGTGATCTATGAGTAGGACTTACTTCCCCAAAAGACTACACAAGGTAGTATTACCTCTATTTTCCTCTAAGGTGATAGAAAGAACATAGTTTTTGCTGCCCCATCTAGTCAGTAAGGCAAGACGAAATCTCAAAAATGTCTATGCTGAATTATGCAGCATATATTTTCCCTACTCTCCCATTCCCCTTTAGTTCCAGTGGAATCATCTCTTCATCATCTCATCTTTAGGTCCAACATACTTTCCCATTTGGAGCACAAATTACTCTTTGGAGATAAAGAAACAGTATCATATTGCATGTGCCCCCAATAGGGCATATTTCATGCATTCTGTTCACATATATTGCTTTTACATCCATTCACAGGAGATATGGTACCTGTCACTAAGACTATAGAATGACCACAGTCTATTATTTCCAGAGATGAATGATTAGTGAAATGCACACAACACTTTCCAACAGTGATATGAGTTTGGGGATTAAAAGAGGTTATTAGTTACTTGTAGATTGAGACAAGGATGACAAGTAACTCTGAAAAAAAAAAAAAAAAAGCCAACAACCAAACTAAACCGAAACAAAAGAATAAAAATCAAGTTGACAAACAAGCTTAAAATGAAATTTTTAATAAACAAGGTGAAATGGAAGAAGTTACCAACACTACTTGTTACTACCTTGGATGTAGCTTCCTTCATTCTAGAAAAACTGTGTTATGTAGTGAGTGTGAATCACTGAAAAGAGGGCAATCTGTCTACCAGAATTTAACTCAGAAGGGAATCACAGAACTATCTGACTGCTCTGGAAAAACAAACAAACAAAACCACAGACGAACAAAAAAAAACCCCTCTCTTACCTGTTTTGAAAAATGCTTAGTCCACTAAGATATTTAGGAGCAGACAAAATAGAGGTTATAAGAGGTAATGCAAATGGACAATATAAGAAAGTCAATTTGTGACAAATTAAAACAGAATTTTGATGTGGGACAACCCTGAAATTTTAAGTTGTTTTGGAAGAATCGGTGATCTATTCTGTTATTCAGAAGCCATTAAAAGACGTCAGTCTTTAAATAAAGAAAAAAAAATCACGTCTATATATCTATATGTGTTCAAATATATAAGTGTGTTTAAGTACTTCAAATCATATTTCTATGATAGTATCACCCTCTCCACTTGTTAAAACTTCCATCTTTCCAGGATGTTCAAACGTGGTAGCACTGAATAAAATTCAAGCAGTGATTCAGGAAAGTCATGGGTTATGTTCCTCCCCAGCATTAGAGGAAAAGTGGTAAATAGACTGAAAGTTCCATGAGACCTTTAATTGCATTTTTCTGGTCCGAAGAGCTCAGTCACTTACAAACTTGCTTTAAAAACAATGGAAAGGTGAGAAATATGCCTCAAAGTCTGGTGTCAACTTGAACCAAGAATAAATGAACTATTTCCTTTTTCCTCTCCCTTTGTTTCTCACCTCTAGGCTAGATAAGCTTCAGATAAGTGCTTCAGTGCAGGTAATCTCTTAATTGCTGTAATTAAGCTAAGTCAAAAATGTTAACAGCCTAATAAATTCTTGTTAGCTTTAAATATAAAAGGACAGGTCCTCATTGCCTTTTAGTTCTTGAACAAATACAAAGTCCTACTTCGGTGATCAAGGTTTAAAAATAAATCAGAATTATCTATTGTCTATACCTGATTTAAAATTCACAGAAACAAAATCACAGAATCATTGGGACCTCTGGAGTTTGTCTAGTCCAGCCTGCTCCTGCACAAAGCAGGGCCAGCTAGAGCAGGTTTTCCAGGATCATGTCCAGTCAGGTTTGGAGTATCTCCAAGGTTGGAGACTCCACAGCCTCTCTGTGCAACCTGTGCCKGTGTTTGATCACCCTCACAATAAAAGAAAAAACAGAAGAAAAAGAAGTGTTTTCTTGTGTTCAGATGGAATTTCACGTGTTCTAATTTGTGCCCACTGCCTCGTGTCCTGTCAGTGGGCACCGCTGAGAAGAGTCTGGTTCCATCTTCTTCATTCCCTCCCATCAGGTATTTATACACATTGATAAGATCCCCCTGAGCCTTCTCTCCTCTAGGATGAACGCCGGGAGCTGACTCTCCGGCTGAGACTCCCAGCTCTCTGAGCCTCTTTCTATATGCCAGATGCTCCAGTGTCTGAATAGTCTCTTGTGGCCCTACTCTGGACTCTCTCCAGTATGTCCATGTCTCTCTTGGACTGGGGAGCCCAGAACTGGGGACACTACTCCAGGTGTGGCCTCACCAGTGCTAAGCAGAGGTGAAAGATCACCTCCCTTGACTTATTGGCAACACTCCTYCTAATGCAGCCCAGGAGGCTGATGGACTTCTGTGCCACAAGGGAACATTACTGGTATATGGTCAGCTTGTTGTCCTCTAGGACTCCCAGGTCTTTCTCTGCAGAGCTCCTTCCCAGCCATTTGACCCCCAGCTTGTGCTGGTGCATGGGGTTATTCCTCCCCAGGTGTCTGACTTTTAATTAATTATTAATCAAATTAATCAAAACTGCTTAATTTGGCTTGGAAGGTGAAGAAAAATACAAACTTGATCCTGAGTATTTAGTCTTAAATCCCTAAATTGTCATTGATTGCTAATTATTTAAAGAAAAATAAATATGCAGCATCATTAAAGAAGCAGGATTAAATGTGAAG
Source organism: Phoebastria nigripes (assembly GCA_035582835.1). Taxonomy (NCBI): domain Eukaryota; kingdom Metazoa; phylum Chordata; class Aves; order Procellariiformes; family Diomedeidae; genus Phoebastria; species Phoebastria nigripes. The sequence continues at coordinate 4,405 of JAYKAV010003387.1, forward strand.
GGAAAGAAATACTCTTATCAGAAAGATAAATATCAGTTCTTCTATGAATCAGAGATACCCTGAAACTTTAAGGATTAGGATCTGATCTAATTTTATTTTAAGCACCACTTTATTAACTTAAACCAATTTCTTTCATTCAGTAATTAAAATTAGAAAGAAAATAAACTTTAATATCAGTATTATTTTGTTGTAATTAAAAAAATCATTGTGATTTGACAGAAGTTTAAAGTAGGATCTTTGTTTCTTTTTATTTCCAATTTTAAGTTTTTAATGATTCTTTTATTAGCTGTCTCATGATTTTGATGACCCTGGGATGTTTTCATCATTTTTCAGGGATGACAAGACATTTCAAAACCTTTGCATTTCCTATTCTTATCTTGGCTTTCTGATGATGATAAATATAAACCTAGGCTTTTCAGAAATCTTGTTTCGTTTTACTAAGAAAGTGAGCATTAGTTGTACATAATATCTGAAGCTTTACACTTGGAAAAAACAAAACTTAATAAATTCCAAGGGTAAGGACTGAATTTGACAATAAAAACATATTTTCCCTCTAGAAAGTGCATTTTATTTTAAATGCATTTTGTATGACACTTTTGAAAAATACTCTGCATTCAGCTGTCTGGTTGAAGCTGAAATTGCATAATTTCATGTTACTTTTTCACTTTACTATATATGACATTTTTGCACCAGAAATGCATCATATTTGAAAACAAGTCAAAAATACTGGGAAAAAAGTCATTTCACTGTCACACAGCCTTCCCTCTTATAAAAGAAAGGAAAAAGAATCATACTTACACAAATCTGAATTCTGTATGAGGTCTAGAAATAGGTATTCTTTGTATGTATGAAATTATGATCAGATATGTAAAGCTCAGATTATTCTGTTCTTGCAGCAGAAACTTTCTTGTGCATTAATGTAGGGCTTCTATGCTAGACTTTCAAATTTTGGGGGTTTAGAAGCTACAAACATTTCTAGACAGAAAAGAAGAACGTTAAAAAAAATGGGAAGAAGGGAAAAGAAGGTGCTTACTTAGACTATTGACTTGGAAAAAATACTCGGTATTACTCCCTACTCCAATGTCTTCTCTGTTTGTTTAGGGTTTTTTTTTTTCTTTCTTCTGACATTAAAAAGGGATAGTTAAAACAGAGGGGAAAAAAAAAATCCCATACCACCAGAAACTACAGTCTCTTTCATATTCTCCTTCAGTCCCATAAATCTTACATTTTTGCTACATTGAAATGTTACCTCCCCTCTTCTAGTTCAGATTGTCAGGGTGTAATTAGCCAGGTGCAAAGAGACTCTGCTAGCAGAACATACAGAGCTTAAGAATATAAAACTATTATTAGCTGTCTATCATGCACAAAAGATAGCTAGGATTTAATAGACTATTAAGCTAAGCATTTGTGTGCTTGCCTCCCCATAAGGGGAGGTACCCAAAGGTACCCAAAACCCATTTCTTGGCCAGACAAGATCAGTCAGGAGGGAAGCCCCCACAGCTCCCTGAAATGATTCCTCACTGCTGTTAAGTTGCCATCCTCCCCCATCTCTGTCAAAAATAGTGACACTGATGACTCAGGTCTGGAAACCCAGCAAACACCCAGCTAGACCCCAACTAGCACCTCTGTTTTGTTTTGTTTTTCCTTTAGGATTATATATTCTTCCACATGGACGCTTCTCTGTCTTGAATCCTTGAGCTAATGACAGTCCCTCTCTCAATACTCCTACCCTATCCATAATTTTACCTTTCTTATCCTCTGCGCTCTTTCCCACAGCTTTCTCTCAGAGCTTTGCAATTTTGTCAGAAGTTGGAGCAAATGTTATGCTGCTGAGCTACACACATGCTACAAGGACACAAACTGGTCCTTGGACCCTCGGCACTCAGGCCACTGAGCCTCAGGGGTAGGGGGTTTACAGCAGGGCTTGAAAGAAAGAGGGTTACTGCGATGGCCAGGAAAGAGAAAACATCCACCCCAGTGTACGTACCTATGCATGCATGTTTGTATTTATGTAAAGTAGATACTATGGTATTCCCTCAGGGAAAGACTGAACTTGCTCTGACTGAGATGGACAAGTTTCCCTGTTTCTTGTGCAAATGGCAAGTGGTGGTAGCACCAAGCCTCCACCTTATGAGGGTTTCAGTGCTGCAAGTGTATGCTAGATTTTTTCACAATACCTCTACGAGATTGTGTACCACTGCTCTGAGAGACACTGCCTCCAGCACAGCTGAATCTAGGGAAGTCTAAGGTGAAAGAAACACTCTGTAAAAATTTAGCAGATCAGTGTCCTAATTTTTCATTCATATCAACTGCTTTCCTACTGTTGGCACATATCTGAGACTTTGAAAAAAAATCGTAACTGAACAGCAGGCACCCAACTTAGATACCAGAGTATGATAAGGATCCTCTAGAGGATGATTCAGAACATCTGCCTAAATTAGCAATCATTAAATATAAATGCTGCTTTTTAATGTTTTTCATGCTTTGGATGGAATTTCTAATGCTTGTAAAGCAGCAAAGACTTGAGCTGCATACCATCTTTCACCTGCAGATGATCATATTCATATTCAAATTTGACCATGTGTTTTACTCCTTTATTGCCTTAGCTTAGTCTGAGATTTAACAACTGCAGTAAGCATTTTTAGTTAGCTTTCTTGGTTTGTGTGAGGGAGGGAAGAGGATCAAAAGGGAAGATGATTTTGTAGACATCAGCTGGAGTTATGTAGGTTCTACAGGTAAATCTGACATGCTTAAAAACTTTACTGATTCATGAAATCCCTAATGTATCTAGAAATGTATCTAGAAGATTGTTGTGTAATCTTCTGTTTCAATGCTATTTGAAAGGCATTCTCATGCTCTTTGTGTTTCTATTCACATTATCTTAAAAAAAACCCAAACATCTACCAACCACAGAAATCAGGTCCTAAATACATTTTTTAATCCTTTTGGGAGCCTCCCAAAAACCTCAGAACACAAAGTAAAATCAATAGTCAGGATACTCCTCTCTAGGTTCACTCAAATATTATCTTATGAGCCTCTGTGAAGCAAACAGGTGAATTTCTTTAAAGTTTTTTCATTCCCCCATCTGACAGTCTTGCATATCAGTTCAGTGAATATCAAATTAGATATACGCTCTTTGACAGATTTGGCAGTTGCTTAATACAAAGATGCAGTATCACAAGGTATAGACTAGCTGAAGGACATATACAATAACTTCTAGTCACTTCACAGTACTTCCGGAAATCTGGGTAAAGAGTTTTCTGTTATATTCATTTACAACAATTAAGTAAAGCAATGTCTTCTTTGATTATCTCAAGAAAGGAGTTTTGAGAGATGATGTGAATTTAATTGTAAATTGACTCAGCTTCATAATTGATTTCTGTTTAGAGAGATCTTTTCCTTGCAGATTTAAAGTGTGATTCTTTGAGATATGAACTGCTTTCTTTCAAATAACACAAGCAACACTGAGGTAAAATATGTCTGTTATAAATGGAAAAAGTATATATACTTTTGAATCTAAATGAGACTATTTATTATTTTCCAGTCACAAATCCTTGTGTAAGAACTAAAAATCTATATTATGCTCCTGACAGATTTTTATATGTGAAGCTCTGTTTTGTCTGACAAATTTAAATTTCTGGCAACCATATATGTCATTAAGGGTCTACAGTGTACACATGGTAATATTTCTCCATCAGTACTAATACTGTTTTAGATACTTCTTCCAGTGCTGGTTCAGCTGGCAGCTTTAGTGTACATGGGTATTTTTTGAATAACCATTTTAAATACTATATTGAAAATTTCTGCTTGGAGCATGGAAATATTTTGTATTACTAAGAAATTTCCCAAGAGGACCTATGTTCTAAGAACGAAAATCACTATTCACTTCCCTCAGCTTCCAGAAGATTACGGAAAGGGGAAAATGGGATTCACACACAGCTTAGTTCAAGCACTGGCAACAGAATTTTAGTACAGATTTTCTTTTTTTTTGATATTACAATTGATATGCATAGAATCATAGAATCATAGAATCATAGAATAGTTTGGGTTGGAAGGGACCTTTCAAGGTCATCTAGTCCAACCCCCCTGCTATGGGCAGGGACAATCTTCAACTAGATCAGGTTGCTCAGAGCCCTGCCCAACCTGACCTTGAATGTTTCCAGGGATGGGGCATCTGCCACCTCTCTGGGCAACCTGTGCCAGTGTTTCACCACCCTCAGCATCAAAAATCTCTTCCTTCTATCTAGGCTAAATCTACCCTCTTTTAGTTTAAAGCCATTCCCCCTTGTCCTGTTGCAACAGGCCCTGCTAAAAAGTTTGTCCCCACCTTTCTTCTAAGCCCCCTTTAAGTATTGAAAGGCCGCAATAAGGTCTCCCCAAAGCCTTCTCTTCTCCAGGCTGAACAACCCCAAGTCTCTCAGCCTTTCCTCACAGGAGAGGCATTCCAGCCCCCTGATCATTTTTGTGGCCCTCCTCTGGACCCACTCCAACAGGTCCATGTCTTTCTTGTGCTGAGGACTCCAGAGCTGGACGCAGTACTCCAGGTGGGGTCACCTCCCTCCACCTGCTGGCCACACTTCTTTGGATGCAGCCCAGGATATGGTTGGCCTTCTGGGCTGCGAGCACACATTGTCAGCTCATGTGCAGCTTTTCATCCACCAGTACCCCCAAGTCCTTCTTGGCAGGACTGGTCTCAATCCCTTCATTCCCCAGCCTGTACTGATACTGGGGGTTGCCCTGACCCAGGTGCAGAACCCTGCACTTGGCCTTGTTGAACCTCATGAGGTTCACATGGGCCCACTTCTCAAGCTTGCCCAGGTCCTTCTGGATGGCATTCTGTCCCTCAGGTRTGTTGACCACACCACTCAGCTTGGTGTCATCTGCAAACTTGCTGAGGGTGCACTCAATCCCACTGTCTATGTCATTGATGAAGATATTAAACAGTACCAGTGCCAATACGGACCCCTGTGGGACACCACTCATCACTGATCTCTATCTGGACATTGAGCCATTAACCACTACCCTCTGGATATGACCATCCAGCCAATTCCTTATCCACCGAACAGTCCATCCATCAAATCCATATCTCTCCAATTTAGAGAGAAGGATGTTGTGGGGGACCGCATCAAAGGCCTTACAGAAGTCCAGATAGATGACATCCGTAGCTCTTCCCTTGTCCACTGATGTAGTCACTCCATCCTAGAAGGCCACTAGGTTGGCCAGGCAAGACTTGCCCTCGGTGAAGCCATGCTGGCTGTCTCGAATCACCTCCCTGTCCTCCACGTGCCTTAGCATAGCTTCTAGGAGGATCTGTTCCATGATCTTCCCAGGCACAGAGGTGAGGTTGACAGATCGGTAGTTCCCTGGGTCCTCCTTTTTCCCCTTTTTAAAAATGGGTGCAATGTTTCCCTTTTTCCAGTCACCAGGGACTTCACCTAAATGCCATGACTTTTCAAATATCATGGAGAGTAGCTTGGCAGCTACATCAGCCAATTCCCTCAGGACTCTGAGATGCATCTCATCAGGTCCCATATAATTATGTATGTGCAGGTTCCTCAGGTGGTCTCGAACCTGATCTTCTCTTACAGTGGGAGGGACTTTGCTCCCCCAGTTCCTGCTTTGAGGTCCATCCACTTGAGAGGTGTGGGAAGAGAGGTTGCCAGTGAAGACTGAGGCAAAAAAGTTGTTGAGTACCTCAGCCTTTTCCTCATCTGTTGTTACCAGTTTGCCAGTCTTGCTCATTGCGGGGGTACTCTTTCTTTGACCTTCCTTTTCTGGCTGACATACCTGTAGAAGCCCTTCTTATTATTCTTTGCATCCCTTGCCAAGTTCATCTCCAGCAGCGCCTTGGCCTTCCTGACCCCATCCCTACATAACCAGGCAGCATCCCTGTACTCTTCCCAGGATACCTGTCCCTGCTTCCACTGCCTGTGCATTTCCTTCTTGCCCTTTAGTTTGACCAGCAGGTCTCAACTCATCCATGCCAGTCTCTTGCCTTCCTTTCCTGATTTCTTACATCTGGGGATCAAGAGCTCTTGCACTCTATGGAAACTGTCCTTAAAGATCTGCCAGCGCTGTTCTGCTCCCTTGTCCCCGAGGACAGTTTCCCAGGGGGTCCTGTTAACTAACTCCTTGAACAGCTGGAATTTTGCTTTCCTAAAATTCAGGGTCCTGACTTTACTCTTTGTCTGACCCATATCCCTCAGGTGAACTCCACCAGTGCATGATCACTGCAGCCCAGGCTGCCTCCAATCTTGACGTCACTGATTAGCTCACTTGCGTTGGTTACCATCAGGTCCAGTATCGCATCCCCTCTGGTATGGCTGTCTATTACCTGGCTTAAGGAGTTATCCTCAATGCACTCCAGGAGTCTCCTGGATTGCCTACAGCTTGCCGTGCTACTTTTCCAGCAGATGTTGGGGTGGTTGAAGTCCCTTAGCAGGATGAGAGCCTGCAAGCGTGATGCCTCCTGTAGCTGGAGGCTCCTCTTGATTGGGCAGCCTGTAGTAAACACCAACCACAAGGTTCCCTTTGTTGCCTCGGTCTCTAATTCTTACCCATAAGCTTTCAACCTGCTCGTGGCTATTCTTCAGAGACAGCTCTTCACACTCTATCCATTTCTTGATATAGAGGGCAACGCCTCCRCCCCTCCTTCCTCGCCTGTCCCTTCTGAACAGCCCGTAGCCATCAATAGCCGCACTCCAGTCATGAGATTTGTCCCACCAAGTTTCAGTAATGGCAACTAGGTCGTAGTTTTCTAGCAGCACAGTGGCTTCCAACTCCTCCTGTTTGTTTCCCATGCTGTGTGCATTGGTGTAGAGGCACTTCAGCTGGGCTGTTGGCCGTGTCACCTTCTTAGAGGAACACACCTTAATTCCYGGTGTTTCCCTGTTGGCTCCTATTACCTCAGGAGCCCCTGGCGCATCTCCATAAGACTTCAAGAGTGCTGCAGTGTACCCAGCATGTCTCAGAGCAACATGCTGAGTGGCCTCGCTAACACCCCGTCCCTCTAACCTTGGCATGTCATCCCACAGCTTGTCACGGGCAAGCTTGATATTATCCCCCTCCTCCTTCAAGTCTAGTTTAAAGCTCTGTCAATAAGCCTTGCTAGCTCGTGAGCAAAGACCCTCTTTCACCTTTGAGAAAGGTGAATCCTATCTGACACCAGCAGGTCTGGTGCCATGTAGGTCATCCCATTATCAAAAAACCCCAAATCATGGTGGTGACACCAGCCACGGAGCCAGGTATTAATAGACTGGGTCTGTCTGTTTCTTCCAACGTTGCTGCCTGCAACTGGAAGGATAGAGGAAAAAATAACCTGTGCTCCAGATCCCCTTACCAACCATCCCAAGGCCCTGAAGTCTTTTTCGATTGCCCTTGGACTATGCAGTGCGGCTTCATTGCCACCCACATGGAAGAGCAGTAATGGGTAATAGTCTGAAGGCCGTACCAAGCTAGGAAGTTTCCTAGTGATATCCTTAACCCAGGCCCCAGGGAGGCAGCAACTTCCCTAAGAGGAGGGTCTGTCTGGCATATTAGACCCTCTGTTCCCCTCAGAAGGGACTCACCTACAACTATAACCCATGTCTTCTTCCTCGTGGAGGTGGTTATGATACAGGGGGTAGGCCTTTCTGACCTTGGTAACACCTCTCGTGTAGATGGATCATCATCCACATGATCCATTGACTGTCCTTCCACATCCAGAGCCTCATACGTGTTGTACAGAGGCACCTGGGAAGGCGAGGTGGGCAAGCAGGGGGTTCGCCTGCTGCCCCGAGCATGAACTTGCCTCCACTCACTCCTTTCCTTTAAGTTACTGCCTTCAGCCTGGTGGAGGGACGATACAGGATCCCCTTGACCTTGTTTTTTTTCTGGTGGCTGTTGCTGTTTCTGTCTCAGGGAGGGGAGAACATGGTTCCACCAGTCTATCTCTTTCTCAGACTCCTTGGTGCTCCTTAACCTTTCTTCTTCCTCTTGTAGCTCTGCCACCAGGCTGAGCAGATCATCCACTTGGTCACACCTCACACAGCTGTTCTCACTACCGCCATCTGTTACCAGTGAAAGGCTCTGGCACGCCCTGCAGCCTGAGACCTGGATGGCTGCATGTTTTTGTAGTAGCTCTGTCTGGGTTGCCACATCCATTCTGGTGAGTGCAGAGGACATAACTTTCTGCCTCGTGGATACTGTAGCTAAGCTCCTTCTGAGAGGGTGGTGACCACCAATGGAACTCACATCTTGAGATGGTACAGTGACTACACCCTTCCTGTGTGCCCTGCCGCAGGAACTGCTGAGCAAACTGCCGTGCCATGCCCTGGCTGCCGCGCCACGCTCTGTTTGCCCGCTCTGGTGGCTAGCGCTCCGCAGGCTGCTTTTTATAGGCGCAGGGGTGGCCGTGGTTGCTCTGGCAATGCCCAGGCCTCGTCAGCATCTCGCGAGAGCTGCAGGCTCCTGGCGGGTCTCTCCACTGCCCTGGCATTTCCCGGCCTCAGGAAACCCCTTGTGTGCCAAGACCTGCTGCTCCACTGCAGCATTTTCATATACTCCCCCCAAGGGATTTAAAAGCCCTTTTTCACATTTCTAGTGCTTTTCTTCTCCCACTACTCTAATCTTATCACACGTTCACTAATGTCCTCTGCTCCATTTTTCATTTTGCGTATGTTTCCCTATGTGATCCCTGCCCATTCATAATGCTCCTGTAAGGCATAAATAGCACCAGACGTTAAGGCCACAGAAGGCAGTAGAGCTAGAAGTCATTTTTTAGCAGTTCATCAGAATTTCCAATTTCTACTATTCTGATATGTCTTTAAGTTGTTGGGGTTCTTTATGTTGTTTTTCATATGCTTTGCATTTTTCATTCCCGATTTTATCTAATTTTAGTGGATAAATGAAGAGGAGAAAGATAGCCTTTTCTTTCTTTTTTTTTTTCTTTTGGAAATAGATCAAGTGAGTCACAGCTAACAAGACAAATTCCTTACCTCAGACAAATTCTGCTTTTCTCACACTTCAGCTTGGCACTTCACAGTTTCATGCAAAATGTATTCCAGCTCTCTTCTTCCAGTAACAAAGACCAGGATCAGATGCTCAAAGACTGGATGGCCTTTTACGATCCTCTGCTCAATCTCTTCCTAGATGTGAACAAAACCCCATTCTCTCCCTCTTTGCATTTAACTTTCCTGTACGTGAAGAGTGGTACTTGTCACTGTAGTTTCCTCTAGCCTTAACTGCAATTATTTAAATCTGCTAGAGGTGACATTTCCGACTTGCTTGATTCTACTCACGGTTCTCCTTTATGCTTCACCTTTCTAGAAGTGTGAGTCAATCTCTATCATTATTTGTGTAATGATTATACTATAAAGTTGCACCAGTGAAATTCCAAATAGTAGATTTATTTTTTCTACATTGTTACATTATTCTTATGAACACTAGACTTCTAAGCTACAAGAGTTCATAAGTGTTAACTTGTAAAAAGTGGCACAAGGTATAAAAATATGGTAGGTAACTTCCAAAAGCAGGACATTTTTTCTGAAGGATTACAACAATTTTGTGACTTTTCAGTAGTTGAACACTGTCTAGAAGATCAAATACAAGCATTAGACTTTTTTTCATTTATTTATAAAGTTCTTTTTTGGAAGAACATGCAAAGATTTTAGTATCTTTGTTAGTCAAAAAGCAAATTTAGAAAGTAAAAAGTCTTGCGAATACATGTCATGTAAAAAATAGTTGAGAATTTTCAGAACTAAAAAACTCTGCAACTGAGTCATAATTACAGGCTTTCACAGAACTTAATATGACATTATTCTCAGTTTCATCCCAACTTTGTTGTTACTTCATTTTAACACAGTCAGATGGAATGTTTGCTACATCTCTTAATATACACATATCACTGGTGCACATGTACAATCAGTTAGCAAACTTGCTGTCTGTGTAAAATAATCCTGTTCTGTATTCATTGCAGGCGTATTTATAACCAAAAACTGGAACTGTGAAAAAGGATTTCACAGTGCTGCAAAGGGGCATCATGAATTATTTACAGTAAATCAAATTTTATAACTCTCCTCAATCTTTCATAAACTGTATCTTCCTATTTTATTTGATATTTTCTCCAGAGACTTAAAGCAGCATAAGTCAGGGAAATCTCTTAAATTCCTGAAAGATTTGTAAGAGTACATGAAGAAACAGTTCTTACAGTAGCTTTTGCATTTGATGTAGCTGTAAGACTATTGATATCCTACAAGCATTTAATATTTAAAAGGAAAGGAGCTAGATTTTCTAAAATGTTCAACACCTTGAGCCTCCTTTTATTCTGAATTAAGGCTACTGGAAGTTGTTAGGAAATGTTAAAAACTTTTCTCAAACTCATTCATTGACTTGAGCTTATCATCCTCACTGTTTCTGCATACACAGAGCCAAATATACAGTAACACTTGAAATGTATGAGAGTCAAAATGTAGATCATAGTTGAGGAATGAGAATGTTTCCTCAAAAGTGCTTCTGCGCATACCAGAGGACACTGGAAAAATGAGAAAAGTTCAGAGAGGAAGTCCAAGAACAACTAAAATCATTGAACATCATATTTACAATGAAGCACCTGAAGAGGTTTATTTACGGAGATAACTTAAGGAAACACTAAGGTGTGACTTCATTGTAACTGTAGACGTAGCTAAGAGGTTTGTTTGGTTTTTTGTTTGTTTGTTAGGTTTGACAGACAAAGGCATAACAAGGAAAATGCAGTTCCTGGAAGGAGAACTTATATTTAAGGAAGTAGGAAATAAGGTGTCTGGACTTAAAATGTTCTGTTAGGGCATATATGGTTTCTTCATCACCTAAAATTACTGGAACAGGCTCCCCAGGGAAGTGGTCACGGCATCAAGCCTGTCAGAGTTCAAGGAGCATCTGGACAACACTCTTAGTCATATAGTTTAGTTTCAGGTAGTCCTGCAAGGAGCAGGCAGTTAGACTCAATGATCCTTATGGGTCCCTTCCAACTTGAGATATTCTGTGATTCTATGATTCAAAATTATGATCTCTCAGTTATAAATAGCCTCAAAAAATCCCCATGCATTTACACTATCATCAGAAAAAGGGAATATAAAGAAGCCATAAGAAACAAGGGCCTTAGAGCCAAGTATTTTATTGAGACAAGAACATGAAGAAGCAATCATTTCCTTCTGTCTCTGGCTGAGAGCTGTAAGAGACTATTTTCAAGAAGGATCCCTTGCTCAGAGCCAATTAAGCTTCCCACTTACAAGGCACATCCTGGAGTTATTGTATCTGATCCCCACGGTTTTCTGAAGAGAGTTTAATGTCAAGAATTACAGGGTAATTGTGACGTTACCTTCCACCACATTTAAAGCCTGAATTATTTGATTTATTTGTTTAAATCTGTTTTTGCAAGTATGTATAAGCATATTCCCTCAGGAAATATAGAACAATGTGAGAATTTAAAAAAAAAAATTTTTCAATCATATTGTTTTTATTAGCTCTTATTTGCAATTGAAATATATTTTTTTTAATGACAAAAGAAAGCATTCATGTAATATGTCAACTGCTGGGACCTGTAATGTCTTGATAGCTCTTGAAATTATTAACACATGAAGAAATGTGTTACACATGACACACATGGCGAAGCATTCAACAAAGCAAAATGCTTACATATAAAGTTAGTAAGAATGTGTRTAGTAATGAAAAATCAGAGTATATTTGTCTGTATTCACACTTTCAATATTTAGTTATTTATGAAACACGGAGTCAATTTTATGTAAAGTTCTATGAATGCTTGAGTTTCAGTTTTTGATAGATGTCTAATTTGACTTTTTTTAATGAAACCTGAAACTTTAATTTCTCTTTTTGTCATTTTTGAACAGTATTTGAAGATGATGACAGTCTCACATACTGTAACATATAAGATTGTGAAATAATACAGGACAATTTAAATTATTTTGCAAAAATATTGCTGACTGTTTAGAAATATTGGATAATATAATGTCCTAAATGCTGATACAGAAACATTTTCTGTTCTGGTAATACAAATATTAAGTTAATCATGCTCTTATTGAAATGAATGTTTACTTTTTCATTGACCACAGCAAAAGAAGTATTGGATCTTTATCCAAAAATTGTTGGAAATGATTGAAATGCTTATCATCTGAAATATCATCTAAGAACATAATGTGTGTTTTTTTTAATTAATAGCTTTATGCTTCTCATTCTCTCTGAAATATACAGGAGAAAGATAAATTCTATGACAAATTGCAGTATATGTGACATTGACAATGTGTTTGTATACCCTCACAGAGGAGGCATTTTGGGGTCACACAAAATCTAGGAAACATCAACTGGTGCTTAAACATTTGAATATTATCATAAAGTAAAACCACTAGAACTAAAGAGATTTAATATATTTAATATATAATAAAATAAGGTCTCTGATTAAAAATGGAACTGTAGCCTTGTTTATGCAATAATATTAAATAAATTAATGAATTACATAAATTGTAATTGATAAATATTAATTAATGAATTGGCCCTTATGTGTGATATAGATTTTGAAGATACACAGCAGTGATCTTATCATATAAGAAATTGACAAAAATATTAATGTTATGTTGTAGTTCTGTTGTGAATAACTTTTTAAAAAAATTTAATTGGCAAAATTAAGAATAGACACCTGCAGTATTATGGCTCAGAACTACACCTCCAGTGAAGGACTGTTATTTAGAATTAATAAAAGTGGTCATAGAAGAAGAAATTAGCACTAAAACTGTAATATGATATGTGGGAAATAAACTTCATCTGAACAGACATAGCTAAGTAGTGCAACTGCAATGCATACAAATATATGTATATGTGTGTTTGTGTAAGTATTCCTCATTTGTTACAGTATTTAAGGCAAATTTGAAAATTCCTCAGAGTGAATTACTGGGTTGGCTACAGTTTCTAAATTCTTTCCAGCATTTAATATTGCAAATTAAACTTTTTTTTATGGAACTCAATCAAAAAGATGTTAAGAGTTTTTTAAAATTCAGGAGCTGGAGGAACTCTTCACTTGCCAGGAGGCACGAAACATAATGGAAATCCTCAACATTTGTAAAGATAACACTAATAAATTTTGATCGTTTCATGGATCTTTTTTTCAAGTTTTCTTTCAAATGTTATCATAGCGTAACAGTAGGGCCAGATGGATCCTTTTTTCTTCGCTGTTTTTATTAGTCTATTTTCACTTCTTTTTTTCATAGGTCAATATTATTCTTAAAAAATGAAGACAAAATAATTATTAAGTGTTCCCAACAACTAGATTATACTGGAGTTATTCAAAGGCTTTTTTTTTTTCATGTACCATTTTGTGCTTTCTAAGGATGGCTGTAGCTTCCTGAGCAATGTAATCACTTCAGGTCAGCATACCCCATAGGGAATGCTCAGTTAAGATATTCCATAAATGACACTTTGCATTTCATAGTTCTCATTCCTGGCAATCTCTGTGTTTGCACATACACATGTGTACCCTCATGGACAAGTTCTGATATTGTAAGAGACCAACTGGCAGCTAACACCAAGGCCAACTTGTACCCCACTGGAACAAAGAACTGTCTTCTAACAACAGGAGACAAAACTTGGTAAGGGAGCAGGGGGTGGAGATCCCCTGAGCCTGTCTGAGGAATGTCTCAAACACTCGCAAGACTGAGGGATGGTGAATCCCAGGAAGGCTCCTCTGTAGAGAGTTAACTGGGTCTGGTCTTGGGAGAAGAAATATGATGACACCATAAGTCGGCCAAATAAGGGAGTATCCAGGTAAGTGCTAAGAAAACAAGAACGACTGATAAAACCAAAGAAACAACTACTTGAACTGASTGAACTATCCTAATTAGCATACTAAAAAATCCACCCACCAGCAGGAAAAGCCCCCTACCCAACAAAGCCCCTTCCCCACTGAATATGCGCAGTAAAAAGAAAGGACACTGTGACTTTAAGTGAAGACGAGRCATACAAGAACCAATAGAAGCGAACTACGAAACTGCCCCTGTAGCAGAGGGGCAGTTTGAAGCGAACGAAGGGCATAAAAGGGGAAGGCAAGTGCCTTGGGGGGGAGATTCTCTCTTTCGACTTTCGATCTGGGGACTTGGGACTCATTTTGGGAACTTCTGAAGGAGCGCTCTTGCAGACCTGAGACCCCCTCCGGCTGGACCAACKCTGGAACCTGGACCGGTGATCTCTTCCTCTCTCTTTCTTTCTCTCACTCTCTCCTTCTCTCTTTCTTTTATTCTTTTACCTTTTCCTAGTAAGTAACACAAGGCATAAACTCCCACAGCAGTGGTGAGCAATAAGTTTTTCTGTTATCCAATTATTTACCAATGAGCCTAGCTATAGAGTAAAAGTCTTTGATTATGTACAGACCTTGAGTGTCGTTTCACCTTAATCCATACCGAGGGAATTTGTGAGTCTGAGTCACCTCTCCCACACAGGCAGGATGTGACAGATATCCTCTTTGTTCTCAGAGAAAGTGATTAGTAAACTCTCTGCTAAACATTATCTGTTGTTCATACAGCTATCATGAAGAAACTTCCCTATGAGTTTCACAAGCCACAAATCAGTCACATACTGAGTAAAGATTTTTTTTTTTTTTTTTTTTTTTCTCTGTGTGGTAATAGAAGCCACTATAAATTAGGAATTACTGAATATGCAAAATTCAAAGATGGCTTAAGATTAAAAAAATGTTTTGTGATTTTGGAGATTGGCAATTAAGATACACTTCATATAATATAACATCATTAACAGATTGACAAGAAAAGTTATTTGCTTTGGTTAGTTTTGTCTTTATGCTGAACAATTTAAAAGAGAAATATCTTTGGAGAGCCACATTCATCAATGACAAACTTACAGTTTCATTTAGCGGTAAGAATTGGGTTGTGCCAATCATTTGTGTGACTGCAAAGACTCGAACAGGTTGGCTGGTAGAAGTTTAATGTCACAAACATTTCTTCAGTGTAGTACCAGGAAAAAATTTGCTTCAGAGTTGACTCTCATTGGAATGAGAAAGATGCTGAATAATTGTAATTTGAGCCTGGCTGTAAATGAGCAGTAATGTTCTTGAGGACTTCGCTTGACACCTTTTGTTTACAATGTTTCATTTAACAATGCTGAATTGTTGCCATGGAAATAAAGCATAGTACTTTGCATAAGGAAACCAACGTTTTATTCATTTTATTTTATTCATTTTTTTATATTCCAGAAAACATGTTACATTTTCTATGCACAGAAATAGTTTCAGAATGTGATGATTGTATGTGACATTCCACTGCTAGGAAAGATTGTCAATTACTGAACTTTTTGTGGTGGCTCTATTTTTGTATCATAAAATGGAATGCTAACATTCATCAATTTCATCTATGTGCACCTGGGAATATGTTTGAAAAATTTCTTATTCAAGGAACTTTGGAAAAATAAAAAGTCAAGCGTTTGGTCTACTGAAGAGCATTAAATGCTGCATCACAGAAGTATAAAGCGGAGAAAGTAAATTAAGTTGGAAGACTTGAATGATGTTAAATGAAAAATAAGCAAAAATGCATAATCTATTGAAATAATAAAAGTAAAGATAGAATATATATAAAAATATATTAAGTCAAAATGCCATTTCAATTTTTATTAACAGCAAGATTTTGGAATTATGTTGTGTCCTCCCCATAAGACAGTGAAACAAATAAACCAAATCCCCAAGGCTTCAGATTAGTTCAATATTTCATAACAGATTCTGCACTTTTACAGAATCTTGCATGAATCATTGAAGGATCAATTAGAGAAAGGTGTTACACTGTTCAGGATAAAGTCTAATTATGAAAGGAATCAGTGCATTTACACAAATACAGAATCTACTATTATGTGTATGTATTACTTTTATCCATTTAGTACATTCAAAGTATTGTAAACCATATAAATACAATTTTAAAAATGCCTAAGTTTTTAGAAGATTAAAATACAAAGACTTTCAGTAGACTTCTAAGTCTCAACATCTGCTTTAAAGCTTACCTGCACAACACAATGCACTCCAGGGTCCTGGCTTTCCAGTCAGCCCAATGATCACTAATAAATAAACTTTGCAATCAAGAACCAGTTTGTAGGAACTGTGGAAGGGGGCATAACTGAAAGTTTTGTCTCACACTGATAACCAGAGACAGAAACGGTAAAGTAGCTCTGATTTCTGATGATTGGTCTAGCAATTAATTATAAAAGTCTAGTAGATGTCACTGCAGTTACTTGCCTCTATCATTTGCAATACAGTCTTGTGTTTATGAAGCATGACATGCTTTAACGTTTGACTGGAATACATAAAACCTTAATATCATTCTGTCATTCAACCAACATAAAGCATGCTTACATAGCTTTATAAAAAATAATAAAAAAGAGAGAACACAAATTAGAGATTTGGTTAAGAATATCAGACAAGCAAAATGCTTAAACAAGGGTTTCTTCAAATACACATTCTGGTCATTGTTAATTTAACCCACATCAAGGTTTGCTTCAGAAGGCTTCCCCTCCCCTTTTTTGCCACCTTTTCCTTTATAGTTCTTCGTATTTGACAGAGCCAAGCACCCATTGGCCAAGAGTAGTCACTTCGCACGGCAAAACTTCTGACTGCTGTCAGCTGATTTCTGGTGGCCAGTACTTACCTGTATTAAGTTTTGGGTTACTGTGAGTTTCTCTAATTACTAGTGACCTGGTGTGTTTCAGAATACTGAACTTCAGGTCAGCAAGGACTGTAGTGTAAACCAGGAATTCTCTTACTGAGAAATTTGCAGTTGACTTTTTAAAATCATTTCCTTTTCATTTGATACTAAAATATATTTGTAGTCTTTCCAACAGTATTTTGGAATATAGTTTTTGAATGAAAATAAACATGAAGAAACTTTCTTCTTGAAAGAAAAATTCAATCTGAAAARTGATATGTGTAGCCCTAACCTTAGTGATTTGGTTGAAAATAAATAAATAGAAATATGCTCCACATCTCTAAATCCTGTTATGTACAAACATATCCCAACAAAAATTCAGAAATGTAATAATCTAATTTTCATTCCATCTTTGAGAAATATTTTATAAAAATTCTTTGTACTTAATATTTGTTTCAGATGGTAAACCAAACTTGATTATGGTTAAAATTATGTGGAACTGTAATTAACTTAATAATAATATTAACCTATTTATTTTTAGGAGTGGAACTAGCTTTTGTTTTGGTATAAGCAAAATTTTAGCAAAAACATACTTAAAAATTTTTTTCACCTCATTTAGAAGCAAATAGAACCACAGCTTGTTGCTAAGAAATGTAAATGAAATGTCAACTTCTAATTTTGGTTGTAAAAGCTTCTGCTGAAAAGCTTAGAAATGTTAGCAGCCTGAAAAACAGGCTAAAGAAGAACAATTATAGAAAACTGAATATTTCTCTTCCCTGTAAATTTAATTATGGCTTATAATATACCTCATTTTTTTCCAGTTAATGTTTGAAAATATATCCTATTTCAGCCCAAGCTTTTCAATGTATTGCATTGGAAACTGTGAATTTATATGAAAACTGCCTATTTAAGATATTCTCTAAATCTGATTCTCCTAAAGTCTGTAAATATAATCAGAAAGTTAATTTTAAAATGCCCTAAAACTGTTCTGACATATTGAAGATAATGTAATTATTGACATAGGTTTCAGATAAGGGAACGGAATAAAACTTTGCACAGCACAAAACATTCCAGACTGAAAACAACATATTATTTTTCTATGAATGCATGTTAGGTTTATTGTTTCCATCTGTCTCAATTTATTGAAGTAACACTCTCTTATAATAAAAATTCACCTAGCACAAATTGGATGTAATGAAACTATGAAGACATTTTACTGAAAAACTCCCTTGATTTAAAATCTAGTTTGGTTAATAAATCAAATATCCTCGTACCTTTAGAAAGCAAAACAAATTACTCCCACAACCGGATTATCTTGGAAGAATGAAAGGAAAAAGAAAATATGCCCAAATAGAAAAACTTCATTCAAATTTTGCTTTTTTTCCATTTCTTAACATTTCCAAGATGCAATTATTTTCTCACAGTGAAATTTTCTTTCACATTTGACTCCTCATAACTTTATTATTTCAGCATGGTCCTTTGTAATGTATATAACATTCTTTCGAATATCAAGTTTTCAAAATATAACACTGAAGACACCTTCTTTGCATATTAATTTTGTTCCATCACTTCTGAATTTTATAATAATTCGATGTGTCCCAATACACAACAGACAAGTCTGTGTCATGTAATTTTTCATAAACTTTTACAGCTCCATTTCTTGCTATTTGTTAAATAAATTTTGCTAATTATGATAATTTAAAATTAATTGCTTTTTTTCTTAACATTTATTTACCAGGTTCTAAAACCTGCATCCTGCATTGCCCTCTTACTCTTTTCAGATTCATTTTTTCTAGAATCATTAAAGCATCTTAAAAGAAACACCCCCCAAAAAAACCTACCAACAAACCAGAACTGTGGCAGAAGTTATTTTATCTTAAGATCTGATTCATCATATCACTACTATCTGCATTTTACATTATTCTATACTCTTGCTGTGGCCTGCCATGCTCTATTAGTCTTTTGTTTTTGTTTAAACCACCAACTACAGATACTTCACGTAACAATTCTTACTAAGAGCATGTTCGTTGTATGTTGGCAAGCTCAAGGCCTTAAACTGCAAGCTGTTGTTGTCTTGTATCACACATCTTCCCATGCCGCTTGGTCCTGTTTCGGTTCTGTGATGATTTTACAAAACTCAATAACTCAGTAATCAAGTAAGACAACCAGATATTTCAACTATTAGTTCTGAATGTTCTTAATAGTGAAATATAAATTAACCATTTTGTCTGTGGCAACTGTAGGAATTGCATAACTAGTTGACCAAACACTAGTCCAGCTTATCCTTTTTCAGTCCTGCTTTTTCAGTGCTTAGCACTAGTCGTTCTTAGTAATAAAACATGTACACAAATCAGAAGCAGATCACAAATTGTATGATAGCATCACATAGCGATCTCAGCTGGAGCTTTTATATGATAACAGAATTCCCCAACTAATCCAGAGGTGCCAGGTTAAGTTATTCAGAGACATCTGCAACATAGAGATAAGGTTACAGCAAGGTCGAAATTTGATTTTTACTAAACTGCATTTATCTCTCTGAGATTCCAGAGCTGTATATGAATATTCATATCTTTGAAGACAGCAGTTGCATTAAAAACCCAGAAATCTGTATTAAAGGTGTAGACCAAGAGCAGTAGACAACGATTTTTAAAGAGGTAGCAACGAAGTCATAAATGAGTGACAGAAGCAGCAGCACATAGGGAAAATGAGCAGTGAGTGTGCAGATGACTTCAAAATAATAATGGAGGAATCCCTTTATTTTTTCTTTTTAAGAAGCAACATTGATTTCTCTGGAAAACAGGCAAAATAAGTTAATAAAACCCTAAAATAATGGGACTAACACTGGAGTTAACACTCCTCTTTAAAAGACTGCTATTATGCCCTAATACCTAGTGAAAATCTTTATTGTTTACTCTTTTATTTCAGCAGACCAAGGCACAGGCACTGAGATGGAGGTGCAATGTTTTCAGTAAACATTAGCAGGGCTCTGATAATGGAACTTTTTAGACAGAATTGTGAGTAAGTGATGTCTAGCTACAAGAGTGCTCTGGGATGGTAACCTAGAATGATAATGCCCAGGTGCACATCTGTGCACACAGCAGCCTAATAACACCAGTTACTTGCAGGTGTATTTTAGAGGACTCCCTAAGCTGAGTTGAGGAAATCACCGAAGAAAAGATCTAGGTTTGTAAACACTGCAGTACATCCCTTTGCTGAAGTAGATCAGATATATAGAAGGAGTGTTTTAGCAAACAGTGACAGCTGAATGAGGACTATTCTAACTCATCTGTTATAAAGATTATTACAGCTATATATTAATGGCTGAAGAGTTTTACCAACACCTGTCTGCCTACTGTTGGAAATGGTATGACAACACATCTTTTCCTTAATTTTTTTTTTTTCTTGCATATTTGATAAGCATGTTTTTGCAAGGTTACAACTGCCTTAAAAATTTCTGAAGTCCATAAGTATCATGTGAACAAATCAGTTGTGAGGGAGTAAATGATAATAGTTTCATTAATAGATTGACTCTGAGTTGGCCAGATTGTTAAGTAGACCTTTCTGTACCTTTTCCTTATACAGTTCAACTCACATACACAMAAAAAAAAAAAAAAAACCAAACAAACAAATCTACAGCTATATTTTATTTAAAACACAAACTAAGATAACAGAGCAAATTCAGCATAAGAACAGAACAGACATAAAAGAGCTTATAAAAAAATGTATCTCTTCGAGTTACACTGGAAGTCTGTCTGCGTTTCTGCTCTTAGAAATCTATCTGTTTCTGCACCTGCTAAGATTCCTTTCTCTTTTTTGGTTTCCACCACCCTGCCCTCCAGCATTTTCTCTCACTAAGCATACTCTTTCTCTGAACCATTCCCTCCTTCTTCCAGAAAATGCTACWACTACCGTTGCAGCAGACCACACAAGTGAAAAAGGAACCTTACTTTCTCCTGCAGTCAGTACCTTTTTAAAGGGAGAGAACATGCAATACATAAACCTCAAATAAGTAGGTACCATCTATTATGGTTGCTGCTGTAGAATCATAGAAGAATCATAGAATCATTAAGGTTGGAAAAGACCTCTAAGATCATCGAGTCCAACCGTCAACCCAACACCACCATGCCCACTAAACCATGTCCCTAAGCGCCTCATCTACACGTCTTTTAAATACTGCCAGGGATGGTGACTCCACCACTTCCCTGGGCAGCCTGTGCCAATGTTTAACCACTCTTTCAGTGAAGAAATTTTTCCTAATGTCCAATCTAAACCTCCCCTGGCGCAACTTGAGGCCATTTCCTCTCATCCTAGAAGAGGACTTTTCCTGTAGAAGCAGTGGAAATTTTCGCAACTCCATATTCATTTATTTGGAAGTGAAAATACTACCTCCATTTGCAAATGTGGTCTTAGATAAAGCTGTGATAGTACAAAAGTGGTCAACTCTTTAAACTTATTGAGAAAATATCTACCAATGTTTATATCAAACCTAACCCAGCAAGATCCCAACATTCAGATCTCTGGAAACTATCAAGAGTTGCATATTTACTGGTAATATACATATTTTCTGTAACTTATTCCTGAAGACTATAAAGCTGCTGCAAAGATACTCTGTTACTGAATTTATGGGAGGCTGTGGAAATAGATACTGGGAATGGGAGGAGACTGCAGTAAGAATATGTGTAAGTTACAAATGAAGCCCAGCTCTAAGCCAAAGGACCAACTTTAGTTGGCAAAATAGTTTTACCTGACCTCAATGAGTGCTGGTTGATAGCTGCAGTATTATGCAAACATGGAAAATTCAGCTAACTCCGGGTCATTTGTCTTATCACTGAGGGCCAATGAAGACTAGGGATAGCAAACAGCACCTAGGCTGGCTAAATAACATCAGCCTCACATTAATTACTCCTTATTGGATACATCTTGGGTTGGGTTGACGGTTGGACTCGATGATCTTAGAGGTCTTTTCCAACCTTAATGATTCTATGATTCTATGATTCTATGATCTTGTTCTTCTTTTGCCTCTTATGATGTTGTGAAGCAGTTGGGGGAAAGGGGAGGGATGCATCATCCTTTTCTTAAGTTAATAAAATTGCAACTTTCCATTAAATATATTTCTGTATCTTTCAACTCAAAGCTTCTTTTTTTTTTTTTTTTTTTT
>JAYKAV010003387.1:26230-76190 GCA_035582835.1 Phoebastria nigripes
GATTCAACTCACACTTATTGTATTGAATGTGGTGATATACTACAGAAAATATATATAAAATAAAGCAAATACACTGTTTCTGTTTTTTGAAGGACTTGCACCATTCCTGAAAAGATCACTGCTTTATTAAAATAGTAGTCTCTTCAGCAGAATAAATAGCAAAGTTCATTTAATAAAGGATGTGTTGACACTGGTGATACTGTTTCATTAAATCTTAAACAATGTTTTATTATTTTTGATAAAAAAACATCTACTTCTGGCTTCCTACTTGTTCTTTAAAAAATTTAGATGTTAATTATACCTCATGTGAAAAAAGCTCAAAGACATTATGTTACCGAAGCTTGGAGGAAACCCAATAAACCCATTTCAGTCTAAAGCACCATCAAGGGAACTGAAACAAGTGTGTGTCAGGATGTTTAATATTATAGCCTAGGGGGACATAACACTTGCTATATGTGGGAAGTAAACAGCAGGGTTTTTCACTAAAAAATGAGACAGAGAAAAAACTTGTGATCACAAAACAGAAAACCATATTGCTGATCAGATATAAATRTAAGAGCTTTTCCACAAACTCAAGCTGTGCCTTTCCCAACTGAAATCTCATATTAATTTTTGTGAGACTGTTTTTTGTTGCATAGCTAGTAAGAACTGAGAAAAACAAAATTTATTGTTCTTTTCCCAGAGAGTCTCTTCATGGCAAAATTCTTGCCATGTTTTTCACTTTAACTGAAACATCAGACTATGATTAGCTGATTCATCCTCTATTACATTACTTAAATTAATCGAGCAGAAAATGGAAGCCTTCATAAATTCAACCCCTCTTCACAGATTTGAATTTAAAGTATGTGTATACTGTAATTTGGGGGGCATTCTCATGATTCCTAAATTAACAAACCRGAATTTTTTCAGATGGAATTTCTGGGTATGGTCAATTATATTTTTGCCTATTGATTACTTTTTGATTTAATTTTGAAATTATCTTCTGAGTCAACCCACCAAAGGAATGTTATCCTCCCACATGAGACTTACATTATA
The DNA here is from genome assembly GCA_035582835.1 of Phoebastria nigripes. NCBI lineage: Eukaryota > Metazoa > Chordata > Aves > Procellariiformes > Diomedeidae > Phoebastria > Phoebastria nigripes. Next base: position 27,266 of record JAYKAV010003387.1, read on the forward strand.
ATAAGTGGAATCTTCCAGAAGCAAATTTTCTAGAAAATAATTTCACACATTCATTTGCATTCATTCTTTCAGACAGTTATTAGGCCTTTTTTATTCAACAAATGTTATCTTGACGATAAGGACAATAAGGTATGTTGGTATCCTCTTTTAATGAGTAAGAAAATAGGAATTCATTAGCAAAGCTTTTCAGGGGAAACATAATTGTAATTTAGATTTATGTCACAAATTGTTGAAAATGTTATAAAATCACAGTCCAAGGCAGATTCATATTCCTGATGTCAGATAGTAACTTGTTGTCAAGAAAAAAGCTGTGCATTTTTATAATACAACTTCGTAAATGTCTTCAGGAATTCCATTTCCCCATGTTTTAAACAGCATCAGCAGGAAAAACTCAGAAGGTTTTATTCTCTGTCTGTAACAGAATAGATCCAATAGCCTTTCTCAGGCTACTTGTGTTCTCACTTCAGCCTAAGTGAATTAGATGCAAATGGCTTCAGTAATATGAAGGCTAGTAGCCAGTCATGGAAGCTAATAGTAATTTATCTGAGTTCTTAAATAACCACACTTTTTCAGACCCTTGGAATTATCAAACTTCATTGTAGTCAAGAGGCAGTAGGCTGAAGGAAGGACTTTACCTATCTATGGTCTGCTCAGATTTCCAAGGTATCTTGATTACTTGGAAGTCATAGCTAGTAGTGAAAATGAATTTTTCACCAAATTAAATGAGGTTTGAAAGGGCTCTCATTGTTCAAATACTTTTTGGTTAATAATGATCAATTTTTACATCTGAGTCTTTTTTTTTTAGTTTTTCAGTTGTACTCATAGCTAAGGAAGTACACAGGGAAAAAGACTGGGACGGAAATGCAGCCTGGACTTAAGTATCCTCTACATTCTTGAGGAAGACAGAATTTAAAAATATATACCTGTCCTTAGCATATTGCTGTTGGGTAACTCTAAGTCAGTACTCAGTTGGTGGGTTTACTGAATTATATTTTTAAACTTTGAATTTTGTAAGCTACTCTGGATTTTGGATTCCTTGCCAGGAGTTTAGAATATTGTTGTGGTAGTTCCTCACTTGCAGGTAATAAAGTCCCTTTCTGAATCTAGCTTCTCTGCAATGGGCATAACAAAGGTATATACATCATGACATGCAGGAGCAAATAAAAAAGTATGGCTTTAATGCTGAGCATGTTCATTATGCCCACTAAATACTGAGGAGAAAATTTTGGTTCCAGTAGAGGTTACCTTTCAGTATGGGCAACAAAAAACCCCTCATAAATCAAGTCAATATAAATAAATAAATAAAGGTAAATTCAATCTTTGTATTTATAAAGACTTGGAGTTGTAATTCAATATTTAAATTAACAAAACTGGTTGCAGCAACATCTGGCACTAGAAAATTGCTAAATCCTATGACATTTATTCCTCTCTAATAATTAGAGGGAAAGATTACATATTGTGTCTTGGAGTAGCAGGAAGAGCTCTGCTCATAGTAGTAACATTTGAGTGTATTTTTCCCACTAATGATTCACTGAAGATCACAATTTTTTTTTTTTTTTTTACTTCCCTTGTGAAAATAATCCACCTTCCTTTAAAATGATTCATTTTAATGGCTTTGATTCATTCTCCTTGTTTACTTTTTGTCTTTATTGTGATCAATGGTTCTTACTTTGTCTTTAAAATAAGTAGTATAGGAAACTATGTTAGGATGTAGATTCCCCATTCTGTTATAACTGCTTTGATAGCACAAAGTGTCTGCAAATGATGCCAAATAGGACAATGTGGATGAGTGTCTGACTGCACTGAATTGCTTAATTTAGTGTGGGCACCATAGAATGCTACCAGAATAAATCCAGGATCATTAGTCCAATTGCTCTATAGTGATAACTGCTTGAATGAACATTTCAGGCAAGGAACTGGATGCGTCTGCAATCTGAATTAAATAAGCTCCACAGTCTCCAAAACACAACCTGGTACAAGTGAGTATACTTTAAAACTGAGATTTTGTTGATGTGTCCACACTTATGTGTGAAGACTGGAAAGAATATTTTAAAGTTTTTAGCTTGGTTTTCTTTGTCACTGTACTGACATATCCTTTTCCATATTACCTCAATACCTGCAGACAGATGCTTAATCAGAATAGGAAACAAACAAGGGAGGAAAGGCTGCATATGTTAATTGATGAAAAGAGAAAGTGAACAAGCTAAAGACTTACACCTGTATTAGAAAAATAAAGTCTTGCAAAGTGTGTCTCTSTGTGTGTGTGTGTGTATATATACACACTTTGTATGTTATATATACATATGTAATTCTCCTTTTTCATATAACTGAACTGAAAAACAAACATTCAGCTCCTGTAATGTATTGTGAAATATCTGACCTCCTAAATGGGTTCAAGTGTAACTTACTGTTTCCCATCACAAGGTCACTGCTGTATTTAAGAGCCTTGAGAAAAAAGATAATTGATTGAGCTGATCTATGTGCCTTGCTCATCTCGCTAGGCCTATTTCTCAGCTGCCCTGGGTTAATCACCAAGTCCACAGCATGCTGATGTCCTCCATTACATCATAATTAGAATACAGCAGGCAGAGATGGGGAAAGCTGGTGAAATTATTCATATTTTCTTCTGAGGAGCCAGATGTTGCCGGATAGATTTCACTTAATTCTGACAGCTGCAATAATAGTCTCCATGTGCAGAGAGCTGATAGTGACATCGATAACAGTGTAAAGAAAGTGAAGTGAGGCGTGCTTCTTAGCTAGTTAATTATGATTATGCATTATTGTGGATCATCTCATCTTATTTGACAATTATAGTAGATTGGGGAAGGATTTAACATATGCAAATAGAAACTACTTAAAATATAATTCCACAAAAGTTAAATTATGTTCTCTAATGTAAAGGCTTTGCAGTGTGTTGCTTATGGGTAGTTAACAGGCTTGATTTTTCTTAGGACATAAAGTTTCCTATTATTTGGTAACATATCTAAGAGACGATATGTACAGAAGTTCTGCATGGTATTGCTGAAGCTGAGACATTGTTTCTGTTCAAAGTTTATACTTTTAAAACTGATACTGACTGTGACAAATATCAACACATCTAAAGGAAAATTGCAATTTCTAAAATGCATTTGCATTTTGCATAAACTAAGGTCAATATTTAACTTTGAGGGATGATAAAACAACAAATATAACAAAATGTGGAATGAGTGAAACAAATTCTACCTGGTGGCAGATGAAAAAATCTATCTTGCATTTGAATCTAATTATTATATTGTAATTATTTTGAAATATGGATTTTAAAATATTTCTTGATAATTTAATAAACTGTTTCCATAATATTAATACGTTGCAAAAAGTGTTACTTTGTACTTTCAAACTAAAACATTAACAGTAAAATAACAACAAATGTCTGCATCAAAGCAGAATATTCTTGTTCTGTAAAAATTAATACATATTATTGAATGTATAATTCAGAGTATTTGGAAATATGACCAATTATATTGAATTGTTATACATTTTATCATTCCTGCCTTAGAAACTAAATATATGTTTATATATAAATATATATACACATATGTATGTATATGAAACGTGATGGCACAAATATTCATGCAAGTTAAAAGCAAAATATTTGTGAAATATTTTCTCCCTAAAATTATTGAAAGTTACTGAAAATTTTAATTGATCACACTGAATGCTAAAAAGAATATGTGGGAGTTCAAACAGTCTCAAAGCATATCTTAGTGTTCCTTTTGTTCTAACTGCGCTCTATCTCTGCAATGGATACAACAGAAAAAAAAAAAGGAAAACCTCATTCATACAAACGACTAAAATAGACAAAAAAGTAGGTGGCTTTTTTTGAAAATTTAGGGGTTTTGGCATATTTGTTGTTGTTGTTTTTTTCCTCATCACTGGTTAAAGAACAAGCCTATGCTGACTCACTCAGGTACAATTGTCTCATTTGTGCAAGATGACTCCTTGCTCAATTTATTTACAATAGCACTTCAGTAAACAAAGATCAGTAGCTGAAAGAAAGAAAAAAACCTATGAACTAGAATTTTTATTCAAGAATATTTTTCCGGAGTTCTGTTGCTTCACTTTTTCTTAACTAAGGTTTCTGTCTGGATATATATTACATTCAGGTGTAAACAAATAAAGCTATGAACCCGTCTTTCATATAATTCTGTTCATTCTTTTCTCAGGTCATAGCATTATCTGCTGCCAACTGACCGCCTGTGAGGACTCCTCTGAGTCTTTATCAATAAATTAGCTTCACAATAGTATCTCGTGGCCTTGGTAAAATAAAATACATTGGACTGGAGTCCCACAGCATAAGGAAATGTAGAAATATATAACAAAAATACATTTTCTAACTCATACTGATAAAATTAATGACTGCGGGTAATTGCTGGGTATGCACAGTGTAGTGCATAAAATCAGTAAGACAATTCTGCTGAACAAACAGAATCTTTTGTGATCAATGCAAGACTTCATCAATCCATTTAGATACCTGTATGCCTATGTAAAACAGCTGTTGATTATTTGTTGTGGAAGGTATTAAATATGTGATTCATGTTTGTTATTTCCACCGTAAGCACAAATGAAATCAGTTTCATAAAAGTATAGTTAGAATATGATATAAATTATGACATAATTCCCAGGGAATGTCCAAGGAAACTTGGTAGCTAATCAAAAGTTTCTCTTGAAGTATGAGGTCAGAAATCTTCATGAAGATAAAACTTTGATTACTAATTGGTACTGTCCTAATGAAGACAGATATCAGATCACCATGAGAGATACTGTAGTTACTATCCACAGAGGCAAACATTTGACAACAGAAAAAAAAGTATAATTACTTTTCAATTACCTTGCATATGTGATGTGTCATGTTAAGCAAAACAGTGACAGGCAGAAGACCTTTGACAATGTTATCAATGTGTGCAGATAGTTCCTTACTGTGCTCCAGAGTGTTGTTTCAGTCATTAGCAATCCTTTCAAGTGTAGATTTTTTTTTTCCATCATCACTACCATTTTGCATAGTGTTATTTCAAATAACTCTGTGTTTTATCTGGTTCTCAAATTATAAACAGATTTTTTTAATTGTGCATTTGACCAGGAAACTAAAACCACAGCCTGTTTCTAGACTAGCCATTTTGCCTTAGCACAGGATCATGACATGGAGATGCTGAGCCACTTGGTGCTCATTCATGACAGCAGTAGGACAGTCAAAAAACAGCTGAATTTAATATCTTATTCAAAAATTACTTTTATACAAAGAGGTTGCCATTTATCCAATCTACAGATACCCATGTGAACTGTTTATCTTCAGCTGAATATTTTTATGGATAAATATTATAATTACTAGACATTTCTTCATATGGCAATATTCCTGCTAGAATGTCAAAGCTTTGTATATAGATATATATTTTGATGTTATATCCCTTTCCGTTCATCCAAGCAAAGATAACAGGACAGGTAGTCATTACATGTCAGAAGTACTAAAAAAGTTTAACTGCAGAGAAATGATCCACAGGAAATATGAAGCATGAGATTGATGATTTTAAGCATAGCCATATGTTAAATCTGTTCTCACTCTAAAATCATTACCAGTAGAAACATGAATACAACAGGTGATTTTATATCAATATATGTATCTAAAGAACAAATCTGAAATTTCTATCATTTTTAACATTATGTGGAATTCAATGGAGCTAATGATACTGACCTTCATTTTAAATTGTTTCTCAATGAAATTTAATGCTGGTTTAAGTGTAAATCATAGATTATGTGATTATTATTCAATGTTTGTATGTTTATGCATGTATACATAAATGCATCAGTGAAATAGTTCCTGCATAGAGCTTACCAGTTATAGTACCATATGAAGAAATAAAAATTAGTTCTTTACCTTTACATTTTGTGATTCATTTGCAATAATGTCAAATTCATCAGCTGTTTTCAGGAAAATGAACAGTTTCAAATCCAGAAATAGCAAGTGTTCTGCTTGGATTATGACTAGTTTCTCTTCAGGAGGAGTGATAGTTTTCATTTTGCACATCACATTTTAAACTGCTAAAAAGACAGCAAAATTGAAGAAAATTCAGAAGACAAAAGCAAAATGGTAGAAAGTTTGGAAAACTCTGAGGAAAGGCTACRATGGCAGGGTCCGTTCTAAGAGAGAGTAAAACTGTCTGTAGGGCTACAAAAGGCTTTCACAATGTTTATGGAACAAAAATGATCAGTTGTCAGAGATTATAGAAGAAAAGCTAACAAGCTCCACAAGAAAAATATGTAGGTTTGCACTCCAGGTAAAACTTTACTGGTCAAACTTTGCAAAGTGTTGAGTTCAGCACTGAACCAAATAATGCTATACTCAATAATTTTAAAACAGTATGAAATATCTTATTTATATGAGTTGGGTAATTGTGACTGATGAAGATAAACAGTGTTGACAATACTCACCATCTGACTATCATTTTTTTTAGCCAAAATAAAATAGATAACAATTACATCTGCAATTAAAATAGAAAAAATAAGCTACTAAGCCCTTATAAATGTTGTTGCTAAATTAAATTCCTTCGCATCTTTTTCAGTTACTAGTTGCATTGTACTTGCAAGGATTTCAAGCAGAAGTGCCCGAAGTTATGTATTAGAAGGTTGAATAGAACCTGGCATTTCAGGCTTTCATTTTATGAATTACAAAATAATGAATTTTCAATAAGATCAGCATTTAACACAAAGTATTAGATCAAAAAATATTGTTTCCTAAAAGACATAGTCCCAATTCTTTCTACAGTCAATGTGAGGCATGCAGGCAGAGCTGGTTTTAGGAAGAAACAATTTGGGCAACTGCTTTAGATCTAACAGTGACCTGTTACACTAAGTTATGTAGTCTGCATTTGTTTAATTCACTCATGTTTATTTAGCCTGCAATTTAGTTTATCCGTTGTTTGCCCAGAAGACTGACAAAGACTTTGCCTTCAGATAGTCCTAGGGATGCAGCGAAGTCCTTCAAATTGTGGTGTTAGTACATGGTCTTGGGTTGCTCAGCAGAAGATAGCAAAACTCAAATGTTTCTAACATTTCACTCCATATTCAGAAAAGCAGTTTTATTCTCTGTTTGTTTTTTTCTTCCATCACTTTGTAATTCCAGTCCATCCATTATCTAGTATTAATACTATGAGGAAGATATGATAAACATTTCAGATGTTTTATTAAAATGGAAATGCAAATGACGAGTGAGGAAAACAGAAGGAAAAAGGAAGTCTAACACTAAAACACCCCCCCCAAAAAAGGAGCTTACTTATGATTTACTGATCTTTACACTGTTTTAAACAACCATCAAACATGTAACATGTTGGATCTTAGGAAACTGGAGTGTGATGCAGCAAAGCTTAGCAATGATTTATTGACTTTCAGCTTCCACATTACTTCCTGCCCTTCTTTTCCCTTCACTGCCTAACCTAAACATCCATCATATCACAGAATGGATGAGGTTGGAAGGGACCTCTGGAGGTCATCTTGTCCAACTCCCTTGCTCAAGCAGGGCCATCTATAGCTGGTTGCCCAGGACCATGTCCAGATGGCTTTTGAATATCTCCCAAGGATGGAGACTCCACAACCTCCCTGGGCAACCTGTGCCAGTGCTCAGTCACCCTCACAGTAAACAAGTGTTTCCTGATGTTCAGATGGAGACTCCTGTGTTTCAGTTTGTGCCCATTGCCTCGKGCCCTGTCACTGGGCACCACTGAAAAAAGTCTGGCTCCGTCTTCTATGCACACTCCCTTCAAATATTTACATACATTCACAAGATCCYCCCTGAGCCTTCTCTTCTCCAGGCTGAACAGTCACAGCTGTCTCAGCCTTTCCTCATAGGAGAGATGCTCCAATCCCTTCATCATCTTTSTGGCCCTTTGCTGGACTTCCTCCAGTATGTCCATGTCTCTCTTCTACTGAGGAGCTCAGAACTGGACACACTACTCTAGGTGTGGGCTCACCAGTGCTGAATAAAGGGGAAGGAACACCTCCCTCGACCTGCTGGCAATAGTTTGTTTAATGCAACCCAGAATACTATTAGCCTTTTTTACAACAAGGGCMCATGGTTGTCACGTGTTCAACTTTGTGTCCACCTGGACTCCCAGGTCCTTTTCTGACAAGCTGCTTTACAGTTGGATGGCCCCCATCATATATTGCTGCCTGGGGTTGGTCCTCCCCAGGTGCAGGACTTCAGGTACACCCTGGGGTGCACTGCTAGGTACTGGCCTCCAACTAGACCTCGTGCCACTGATCACCTTCCTCTGGTCCTGGTCATTCAGCCAGTTTTCAACCTACCTCGCTGTCTGCTCATCCAGTCCATACATTAACACCTTCTCCATGAGGATCTTATGGGAGACAGTTTCAAAGACCTTACTGAAGTCCAGAGTCCTGGTTTCAGCTGGGGTAGAGTTAATTCTCTTCATAGCAGCTGGTATGGGGCTATGTTTTGGATTTAGTATGAGAATAATATTGATAATACACTGATGTTTTAGTTGTTGCTAAGCTGTGCTTACAGAGTGTCAAGGCCTTTTCTGCTTCTCATGCCACCCCACCAGCAAGTAGGTTAGGGGTGCACAAGAAGTTTGGAGGGGACACAGCTGGGACAGCTGACCCAAACTGACCAAAGGGATATTCCATGCCATATGACGTCATGCTCAGCATATAAAGCTGGGGGAAGAAGGAGGAAGGAGGGGATGTTCGGAGTGATGGCGTTTGTCTTCCCAAGTAACTGTTACGCGTGATGGAGCCCTGCTTTYCTGGAGATGGCTGAACACCTGCCTGCCGATGGGAAGTAGTGAATGAATTCCTTGTTTTGCTTTGCTTCCATGCACGGCTTTTGCTCTACCTATTAAACTGTCTTTATCTCAACCCACGAGTTTTCTCACTTTTACCCTTCTGATTCTCTCCCCCATCCCATTGTGGGGGGAGTGAGCAAGTGGCTGTGTGGTGCTTAGTTGCTGGCTGGGGTTAAACCACAACATCCAGACAGACAATATTCACTACTCTCCCCTCATCTACCAAGCCAGTCATTTCGTGCCAGAAGGTTATCAGGTTGGTCAAGTATGACTTCCCCTTGGTGAAGCCATGCTGTCTCCTCCTGATGATTTTCTTCTTCTCGATGTGCCTGGAAATACTTTCCAGGATTAGCTGCTACATCACCTTCCTGGGGTTCAAGGTGAGGCTGGATCCTCCTTCTTGCCCTTCTTGAAGATGGAGGTGACATTTGCTTTCCTCCAGTCTTTGGACACTTCTCCCAGTTGCCCTGATTGATCAAAGATTATCGAGAGTGGCCTTGCAATGATATACGCCAGCTCCCTCAGCACTCCTGTGTGCATCCCATCAGGGCCCATAGATTTATGGATGTCCAGTTGGCTTAAGTGACCTGATCCTCTTCCACCAAGGGTATATTTTCCTTGCTCCAGCCTTTCCCCTTGGTTTCCAGGACCTGGGATTCTTGAAAGCCAGTCTTGCTAGTAAAGGCTGAGGCAAAGGTGACATTCAGTACCTCAGCCTTTTTCATGTCCTGTGTAACCAGGCTCCCCATCTCATTGAGTAATGGGCCCACATTTCCGGTAGTCTTCCTTTTGTCGCCTAGGTACTTACAGAAGTCCTTCTTGATGTCTTTGATGTCCCTGGCCAGATTAAATTCCATTTGGGCTTTAGCTTTCCTAACTTCATCCCTGGATGCTCAGAGAATGTTTCTGTATTCCTCTCAGGTTACCCATCCTTGCTTCCACCCTCTATGCTTCCTTCTTGCGTTTGAGTTTGGCTAGGAGCTCTTTGTTCATCCACACAGGCCTCCTGGCATTTTTGCCTGACTTTATATTCACTGGAGTGGAACTCTTTTTTGCCTGGAGGTGGTGATCCTTGAATATCAACCAGATTTCTTGGGCCCCTCTTCCCTTCGGAGCCTTATCCCATGGGACTTTTCCAAGCCGATCTTTGAAGAGGCCAAAGTCTGCTCTCCTGAAGTCCAGGGTTGTGAGCTTGCTCTTCACCCTTCTCCCCGCCCTCAGGACCTTGGACTCCACCATCTCATGGTCACTGCATGACCTGTCTTTGATCTTCACATCCTCAACAAGCCTCTCCTTGTTGGTGAGTATGAGGTTCAGTTGAGCACCTCTCCTCATTGGCCTCTCTATCACTTGGAGGAGGAAGTTATCGTCAATGCACTCCAGGAATCTCCTGGATGGCTTACATCCTGATGCATTGTCACTCCAGAATATATCGGGGTGTTTGAAGACCCTGATGAAGATCAGGGCCAGCAAGAGAAACTGCTCCTATCTGTCTGTAGAGGGCCTGATCCTCTTATTCTTACTGGTCAGGTGGCCTGTAGCAGACACCTACTATAATGCCACCTTTGCTTTGCTCTTTAATCCTAATCCATAAACTCTCATTTGGCTCCTGGGCATCCTCAGGCAGAGCTCTATGCACTCAGCTCCATCCACTCCAGCTGTTGTCTCACATAAAGGGCAACTCCCCCTCCTCATCTTCCCATCCTGTCCTTCCTAAAGAGCCTGTATCATGCTTGTAAGTCTCATCTGTTCTTTGCAGCACATACAGCCTAGCCCTACACACCACTCATTTGATCTTCTTTTAGCTTTGGGACCAAACTGTGCACCTCTATTCTGCATGCTTATGCAGTTTGCAGAATGGGATTTTATGACAGCTGATTGATAGAAATTTCTTTACTTGTGTCTCAGTTTTCCTTTGAAGACAATTTCACAACACATGCACAGGAAGCACAATTTGCTGTTCGATCATGCTCTGCCATAAAAAGAGCTCTACTGTATCCCACCGATAATGTGACAATAATTTCTAGGCAAATTCCAGATTCATTTTCTTTGCTACTTATGTGACAATATTTTATTTAAGAGCTTTGAGAGAAATGGCCTTGTTTGTTTAATCGTTTGCATGCTACAGTGTTTACTCCTTGATCTGTAGGAACAAGAAGGGCTTTGCATCTGCTTACAGCACAATGATGGCCTCATATTCACAGAAGCAGAACTCTTTCTTCCTCAGCTTCTGCTTTTTCTTGTCTAGATATTCCCTGCCGCCCCAACTCACACGCATTGCAGCTCCATCTGGAATATATTTTATACCACTTCTTCTTTGAGGGTACAGCAAATATATTTAATACTTATGTAGCTGGCATTATTTTCTTTTCTATCTTCTGAAGTAAGAATCTTTCCAAGTAGAGCATAGCAGAGTGTGACAAAACAACAGACCTTAATATGGTAAATGTGAGAAGAGAGCTCATATTCACTTACAGTGAGATGATTTATTGAGAGGTTTCAATGAACTAACTTCTTTTGCCATAGGTTTGAATCTTATTACCCTAGGTTACAGATTGGTTTGGAAGATCTCCAATAACTGTCAAGGCAGTGCAGCTCTATCAAAGACTCTGGAACGTATCCTTCTAACTTTATGAATGTCTCAGTGGAGCAACAGTTAAAGAAGCTTAAAATTTTATGAAGCAATATTTCAAGGGTTTGCCAGGCTAAAATGTTGGGCTTGATTTTTTTCCACTGTCTTGCCCTCTGAACAGTATGATATAAAATACTGTTTTGAAAAGGTAGAGTTCTAGACACATTTTGTAGATGCAAATGATTACACAAGCTGTTCAATGACTAAGAACTAAACCCTGCTGTCTCGCAGAGAATCAGTAGTCAGTCTTGGTAAAAGACAGCTAACCCATATCCCTGTCTTAAATCAATGTGGGGTCACATAGAAGATGTGAGTCTGTTTCAGTTTTCTTTCTGTGAAACAGACAATATTAGCTGAAATTGTAAAGCACTGCTATTAAATAACTGACACGCCCCCCAAAAAACCCAAACCAACAAGCCAAAATGTAGTATTATTTTTTCTTTGGAGAAGGATTTTCATATTGAATTATCGATGAAACACACACCCCCATAACCTAATAATTAAGAAGTAAAAACCCCAAATAGGTGATTATTCATGGTCTGACTGAGTCTGCAAGGGGGATGTTATATTCTGTATCATACGGAAGAATGGTCCAATTTTAGTTTTGCTTTTTTCCTGAAAAAAAAAGGCTTACTTTCACAAAACACTGTTTTGTAATAGCCAAAAATGATTAGTAAATTCAGATCAAATCCAATTAATTTTTCTGGTAAAATAAGCATAGAAAATATTTATAATAATAGTAAATATAACTATAATTAATAATAATAATAACAAACAATAGGTGAAGGAATAAGGGAACAATAGCTTTAGATATATTGAAGAGGGTTTGATTTTGAGGCATAGGACATACTGGAAACATCTCTGTAGCATGGTACTTGGAGACAGGGGTTTTCAAATGTTCTTTGGAAGAGATTTGAACCTGTTTTTAAACTGCTGAGAACATGTTCATACAAGCCAATAAACATGTTGAGAGCTCCAAAGCTAGCATCCAACAAGTGCTTTGCAAATGAATACAGAATATCAGTACTATTAAGGTGTTCTGATGCAACAGAAATAATCGATGTTCTAGCAACCAGGAGAAAATGTCACTTGCAAATGAAAAGAGAAAGAGGAGAAGGAAACACAGGGAGATTCAGAGATGGAAAATGTGGACAGTGAACAGCACATGTGAACAATGTTATGTTCACAGAGGGTTTGATTTCCCAACTGTTGAAATGAATGTTTTCAYTGGAAATATGATCAGATCATGAAAAGAATCGGAGGAAAACTAGTGCTTCTGCTCTTCTGACCAAAAAGTTAAGTTTTAATTAAGAAGTTAAAAAAAAGTATACATGTATGCACTATATTACATGTGACTATATTAACTATTTTTTCTCTCATAATTTGAATGACTCGGTACCTTAGATTTAGGTAGAAGTTTTATGACTGAATTATGTAGTTTTGATTCTCCCTTGAACCCGAACATCTGTAGCACTATCTGAAAATGCCTTGTGATTCAGGGTTTGCCATATTTCCTTTCAAAAAAAGTTTGTTTGTTTGTTTGTAAATTTCTGCACTTAAATGATCACATTTATCACCAGTTTTCAGTCTCTGTGACATCCGTTGATAGGACTCTAGTATGAAAGCATTCTGACATTTCTTTCTTCCTAGTTGTTTACTATAACTGATTAATAGTAATTTCAAGAGCACATGCTGCTAAAAATACTGCTGAATTATTACATGATAACATTATGAATAGCCACAGTTGCCATTGAACAGGACCATATTCTCACAAGGATTTTTACCTGAACTTTGTTCCACAGTTAGCTTTATTTCTCTGTCTAGAAAATGGCAATGTTGTGACAGACCTCTCTTTATCATGGAGTACTGTCTAACTCAGATGGCTCCCTATTCAGCATCCCAGAAGAAGAACATTGTATAATCAGCCTGACCTAAGGTAATACAGATGGATATTACATGGAAAGTTTCATACTTCATATGTGCAGCCATTCTAATGGGAAGCAGTTAATAAATTTTCATTTTGTCAAACTACAAAGCTGAATGGGACAAATATATCCTAACCTTAGACCATCTGATTAAATATAGTAGACAAATATCTAATTTTTCAATTATACGTATCATCAGACTCTCAAACTGTCTAAGCTTTTATGCATGTAGACCTATGTAGGTAGTCGGGTTTTCTTAACAACTTAGCAGTGCATCTAATGTATTAGGTACCACATTCACCTTATATACATTAATACATATGAAAATGTAGGTTTTATTGTGTCTACTACTTATACTGTAACATATTTCTGTATGCACTTTCTTATGTATTATTTGACACACATGCCAAGAAGAAGAAAGTTAAACAAATCTAGCTTGTCAGAGATCTGGGTCACCATATTGCTACAGATAAGCAAGCTGTTGCAGCTACCATATCTGTTCATGTATTTTTGAAAGTTACTTTCATAATGTCATAATTTCTGTAGGGCACAGATGTTCACCTCTAATCACTCTTAAGAAGAACAGTAATATAAAATGTTTTGTTAGAAAACCCTACAACAACAGTCTGTATAAATCAATTCCAGACACTAAATACAAAATTAACTGCAGGGAGAACTTCTACAGCAAGACATGGTAAATTTGGGGTTGAAATATGCTCTTGGCTATCTAGGCTGTAGTTCTACTGACCTTAAAGGGCATTTCACAGGCATCATGCTGCTTTATTGACTTTAATCAAGAGATTCCTTGACCCCTCTCTGAAAATATTTATCATAGAGCTTATTCACATGAAACATCTGTTATTTATCAATGTCTTTCAGAACAGACATTATTTTTATAATCTGTTGATAGTTTTTGCTTTTGTCTCAGAAAACACATGTAAAAATACTTCTTAGGGTTAGAACTTTGGATTAGTCAGTAAAGACTAAAATAGTGGCACAGAAAGAGGCTAACATATCTAGAAAATACAGAGGTAAGGCCATATTTAAAAGAAATACAAAAGTAACCAGATAGAGGAATAAACAGATCAAGCACATTAAAAAACATCGCATTGCAGAAAAGTTATCTGAAGGCATGTGTTTATGGGATAAATACAGGAGATTAGAGTAAATACAGGGTAAATACAAGTTAGAGTAAAAAGTATCCTACTTTCTTTTGAAGTCACTGGCCAAAGAGTTTAGGGAGTCTATCATGTTACTACAAGGCATATTTGTGGAAAAAGTACGCTCTGACCAACAGAACATTTTAATATCTTTGAAAATGCCTATTTTTTAAAGTGTTGTTAATTCATTAACGGATTTATTTTTAAATACTCAAAAATAATTCCACATTGAAAGAGGAGGTTTATAATCTGAAGAAATAAATGCTACCCAGGAGATGAGACAAAGACAGAGAGGGTGTTATACATTAAAAATGTAATTTGCTGAAAAATGAAAATCATGTTTAATTATGGATTATGGCCAGTGACTCCATTTATATCAATTACAGAAATGATCTAAAATAACTTCATATCTAGCGATCCTACTTTTATGCATTTTAACCATTACTTCACAATTCATCAATATGTTATTTGTATAATTGGTAATAAAGAGGATATTATCATAATTCCTAAAAAATTTTTTACAGAAGGAAAAGCAATGCATCGGATTCTAAAGTTTTACACATTTTATTTCAAAAAGTCTGAAGGCCTGTCCTGAGAAAAAAAAAAAACAACATTTCAAGTCAGGGAACTTCAATCAATTTAATTAATTGCCAATTAGCAAACTTTTGGTTACTGATTCTGCTATTGAAAAATAACAAACAAACACATAAACAAACACCTAGGCAAAGCACCTTTCCTCCCCACTTCCTAATCTCCAATTTCCCTGCCACACGTTATACCTAGTCCCTTTGGCAAGGTGATGGGCAATGGAAGAGTTAGAGATCAATGTACTGTGGGTTCTACTCTGTTGCTCTGGTGTGGGTTCCTCCATCAGCTGCAGTCCTTTCGCAGTTGTGCCTCCTCCTCAACSTCCTCGCTGTCCCTGCTTGGGGTGGCTGCTTTTGCTCCTGCCCTGCTCTGGGTAGCTATTTTGTTTTTCTGCAATGTTTCTTCTTCTCTGGGGTCCCTTCTGCCCTGGCAACTCTCTTGTATCTCTGCCTGTGTGTCTCCTCCTGCATAAGTGTGCACGTGTCTCTGGAAGAATCAAATTTGAATAAATATTATCTTATTTGGTAAAATAAGTTCATATTTTTTTAAATTATAAATGAGAATGGAGCCTCATGAAACATCTGGGCATCTGTCCAAACATACATAGCTTTAACTGAATATTGAAATTATCCTAAACCTAGGGAATTCCACGTCCTAAACTGTTTGAAAGGTTACTGTGGCCAGGTGTCATGAATTGGCACAGGGATAAGGAGAAGAGCATGGACAGTCGCCAAGCAGGAATGCTAATGAGGGAAGAGAGTGGAAATCAGCCTGGAGGACAAATGTCATGACATTTGTGAAAAGAACATCATATCACAATGATGTGCCTAAAATCATACGTTTTATGAATATGAAAGAAGAATACAAGGTTAAGTAATGTAAATAAGGAAACAGTAAGCTGATCCTAAATAAATCTTGTTTAAAACAATTAGTGAGGACACAAGAATTATCTTTATATTTGCCTTATCTATCTATTTGCCTTACATTTTCAGCCATGAGTAGTGACTTTCAAAGCTCTGATTTTGGTGGCCCAAGCTAAGATACCAGAAAGATGGCCAGATTCAAAAAGTAATATTCACTGACTGAGTAGTGAATATTGCTTTGAAATCTGGGACTGCTCAAAGTGTCTTGAATAACTCTTTCTGTTTTAATTTAACATACCTGCCTTCTTGTAATTAGGATATTCAGAAACTTTACTTCTTATTCCTTATTTGTATTCCAAAATGCTAAACATACCTTTATTTTCATATTCTGTTTCAGAATGAAAATTGAAACTTTTAAGTTAGTAACAGGTCAACTATTTTAACTCTTGTAGTCCACACCATCCCTGCTATTGCAATTTGTAGGTTCCTATGTTTTTAATAAGGTAGGTCTCATAGAAAACTAGGAAAACAGAGTTACTTTTTAACTGAAGACTTAAGAATAAATAAGTACTTAATTCAGAAATGACCAAACTGTTAAATTGAATAGCTTTATGGGGTTTTTTGGTCCTCCAAAATTGCTTTTTCAGTCCTCTTTTAAAATTAAGTTCTCAGTCAATCTTCCAGGAGACTATAGTTCTTGTCAAAAACACATCTTCCACTGTTGTTAAACATCCATAAACAAAATTCAGTTTTTCAAGAAGAATTAAGTAAAAAGGCTGACCAATTACCATTTTTCTAGATTCAAGTTGCTAAAAACATTAGACGTTCATGAGGTTTTGCCATGTGTCTAATTGCCCTAATACACGTGATTTGTGGAAAGAGCTTTTTCACTGGGTTTCACAGCCTACTGAGTCAAAATAGCAAGAAAAAGCCAGTCATTAAATTAATGGATTGAATTTTTTTCTAGAATAATGGACATCATGGAATTTCGTCTTATAATTTTATTTTGACAAAGTAGATGAAGACAAACAACTGGCTCCTTGCTCACCATTTCCAGTCACAGACCAGAAAAATGTTTTCTGTGTTGTTAAAGTGATATTTGTCTCAATGTAACTAATATTTTTACATGTGCACTTAATTTGAGATTTTTTTTGTCAGATCATGTCTAGAAAATATTTTTTGCACAGCGTAAAGATATTACATATATAGTGCTACCAAGTCGTGAGTACAGGAGAGAGCCTACTAGCAGCAATTGCCTCAAGCTGTCACAAACTCCAAAGCTTTGATGTGCTCAGAAAAGGTGGAAAGCATAAGGCGAAGAGTGAGGGGCGGGTATGAAAGGGAGCAGCTGAGTCCCACTCTTGTTTCTATGTTAGTCAGCAGAACAGAAAATGACAGGGTGTTAGGGGAATGCATTCTGTAACCTTTCAAAAGGAGTCACAGCAATTGCTTTCACATATGTTCCTTAGCTCCCCTGAGAATTTACTCATTGCCTTGGATGTGGAGTGATCACTATTCTCTCCCAGCATAGGCTCTATGTGTAAAAGCCAAGCTAGACATCAGAGGAAAGAGAGCAGGCAAAGAACAATAGCACTTCCTTCTAAAGTGACTTGTACCAGTTTGCTGTTAGGCACTCCAAGACTCTCCACAACTGCCAGTCACACACTTAGAGCTTAAAATAGATTTTACACAGAATCCCTGATGTACCTGTCTGATGGATTTCATCTGTTTAAAAAAACCTGCTTTGTTTCCTGCTGTCCTTGGAGTTTTCAGACTATAGATACTGCTCCAACCTGCCTCAAACAAGGACAAAAGATTCCCTGCAAGTAATTCAGTCACAGATGGTGGATAGACCAAGAAGCAACATGCCACACCATGTGATACAGAAAGCTTAGATTAAAATAGCTAGCTAGCTTACTCAAAGAAATGGTTCCCACTGACACTAGTAGGGACTGTTTTAATACGGCATTCATGCCCTTCCACTTCTTTTAGCATTATATTTCCTTTAGAGTTACATGTTAGTAGCCAGTACTAGGGAATCATTCTAGTCTCCTTAGAGAAGAACAGGAGAAGTATCACAGAGCACCCTGGCTTCTTTGACAGGAAGAATATGAAATTTGGGAGGGAATTTTTTCCTCCTCAGTTTTGGGTCCAATGGGGGAAATTTTTATGTATTTCCTACAGGTGGAGGAAAAAAAAAGATGGTAAATATAGAAAAGAGGAAGACAAGGCTAAGGAGTGGACAGGGCTTATGCAGCATTTTCATTGGTATAAATGCTATATATACCAACACCTACTTTTTGAAACACTTCTCTGTTATTTTAGCAGCTTTTTGCCTGATCAGCACTTTTTTATTATTGTCTTTATGTATTTATATAATTGGGAATCAGTGATATTAATGCCCAGTGAATTCAAATGCTCCACACATGGCATTACAGTGATTTWATGAAGGAAATTATCCTCGAAAAAATTAAGTGCCGATTTGTTCAGATTTTTCCAGGTCTGTCAGMAAGGTCCAGAGATATCGAGTCTGGTGACAGGCAGTGGTCTGCTGTAGTGGTTGCTTCAGTATCTCCAGTTTTTGGAATTTCTCTGTTGCACATCTTGAATGACTTTGCAGATCTTGACCAGTAACAATTTTGATCAATACTGATTGGTCAATATCAATATTTGACCTGCCAACACTAGTATTTTAAAAATGACAATGTTTGATAAGTTCAGTTACCTGAGGAGTAAAAATCCTAGTTTTTGTCTATCTGTCCCACCAGCTTCAAAACTGCAAAATAATTATATGTTCTGAAACATTTGCATGTGGGGGATCAGATTCTCCTCTTCTTTTGTACCTATGTGCAACTTCACTGAATGGCATGGAGCCTCACTTCAGACTCTTGTGGTTTAACCCCAGCCGGCGACTAAGCACCACACAGCCGCTCACTCACTCCCCCCACAATGGGATGGGGGAGAGAATCAGAAGGGTGAAAGTGACAAAACTCGTGGGTTGAGATAAAGACAGTTTAACAGGGAAAGCAAAAGCTGCACACACAAGCAAAGCAAAACAAGGCATTCATTCACTACTTCCCATCGGCAGGCAGGTGTTCAGCCTTCTCCAGGAAAGCAGGGCTCCATCACGCATAATGGTTACTTGGGAAGACAAACGCCATCACTCCGAATGTCCCCCCCTTCCTTCTTCTTCCCCCAGCTTTATATGCTGAGCATGACTCATATGATACGGAATATCCCTTTGGTCAGTTGGGGTCAGCTGTCCCAGCTGTGTCCCCTCCGAACTTCTTGCGCACCCCCAGCCTACTCGCTGGTGGGGTGGTGTGAGAAGCAGAAAAGGCCTTGACTCTGTGTAAGCACTGCTCAGCAATAACTAAAACATCCCTGCATTATCAAGACTGTTTCCAGCACAAATCCAAAACATAGCCCCATACTAGCTACTATAAAGAAAATTAACTCTAGCCCAGCCAAAACCAGCACAAGACTTACAAGGTAATTTGTGGCACAATGCAGTAAATGGATTGTTTTAATTAAGAAAAAAAATAATAGGATAACTAGTGTTCATCAGCTAGGGAAAAGAAGTACAAAAATTACGAGAATAAGAAATATATATACTTATGTAAATATCCTATATTAACCCCCTTTCAACTTTCATTTTGTTTGTGTAGGGTAAACATGCTTCAATACAGTCATATTTAGAAAACTCAAGACCATCAAAAGRAAGCCTAATACTCAACAAAAGGAATGGCAGGGAGGGAAGTGATAGTGCCACATGTCTCTGATTTCAATATTTCTGGCTTTTTCAAACAGATGGGGAAACTTTCTCCTGGGATACAGTAAGGATGGCCAGTTTGCTTAAAGATATGCCTGTACAGGTCATATCATAGAAACCTTTATGATTTTTTATTATTACACTTCTTTTTATGATTTATTCAAAGCAAAAAACTAACCAACAAACAAACAAGCCCTCTGAATTTACTTTGTATAATACTTAAACCTACTAAAGTGAACCTGTGGTGATGAAAATGCATCTTCCTGTAACTTCCCTTATCTTTCAGTGTAACTTTTTTTTCTACCTCCTTTAGTGGAATTATCTTATATTACACCCTCTGTGAGTCACATAAAGTAGCATTTCCACATACCTACTTGATACATTAATTTGCTACTGAAAAGAGTATGCCATCAATTGTTAGAAGTTCCACAACATCTATTTTAAATGGACTGTCTACATTGCCCTAAGGGAATTGTATGAAGTAACTTTTCCTTTCCATGTTTAATATTAATGCTACATAGTCTTCAATGTGAAGGTTAAAACGTAAATTACTCATACAGTAGTTACGTCATTTACTTCTTAGTGGCCTTGTCCTTTTTCAGGTATTAGGATTCTCCTTAAGAGGTAAAGTTTGAAACATCTATTGTTTAGCACTRTTTTGCACTCAGACTCTAAAATGTGCCTTTAGATTGTTTCCACCTTTATATAACGGTCTCCAGGTCAAAGAAATATGAATCTTCTGTATGAGCTTTGGCCTTCTAAAAATGCAGGGCTACCACTGAAGATCAGAGACGTGGAACTTCATCTGGGACTGTGTGGATGTGAAAAAATATTTAAGGAACATGCTGATCATGCTTCAGGCATGATGTCAGGCAGCACAACAAGTTACAAAGCTTGCCAATAATTGTCCTGTCCAATCCTCTCCACTCTGGAATCTAGGACTAATGCAGACTTAGAGTCAAATGGCTTGTGAATAGATACTACATATCAGCTGAATACTTGTTCTTTAAATTGTGGATAGTCCTTTTAAGGGTCTGTCTGCATACGATTTCTTCCACTTTCAAAAGATTGCCAGGAAGACCTGTTAATTATTAAATGCAGAAGTAATAGTGAAGGAAAAGTGACTCTTCCTCCCCCTTAATGTCTGCTGTCTGAGCAAGTTTCATATTCGGTGTTAAAAAATATTTAGGAATAGCTTAAAATATTGAAAAATATGGCCTGGAACTTCCATTATTTGGGTAATTTCTCAGATATTTATTTACATCAAACCAAACTTGCACTATTTGAGTTTTCTGAAAAAATAAAATAGCATAAAAAAAGAGAAGGTCCCTTCATTTCTCAGAGGCTCTACTCCTCTTTTGATCGTTAATTTGTGAAGAAGAGGACCAAACCCCTAATATATTTTAATGTTTTACAAGAACAATAGTAAGGTCCTATCTACTTCCATTCTCTGAGAAATTATTAAGATTATAACATATGTCCATCATACTAGTTCTCCTCCAAAAGAAACCATGGGTTGCTTATAAACAGAAGTGACCATTTGGACAGGAAAATAAAATTAATGTCCTTTCTAACAATTCAGGAAGGTGTCCCATATTTTTAGCCACATATGCAATCTTATTTGAACTCTGAACTAGAGATGTACCTATCATATATCAATTTCCAGAGATGTATCATTAAAGACTAATTTTTTTTTAAGAACTGAAGAAGTAGGATGCTTCTTGGAAAAGAAAGTGTCTGGTCATGACCCTATACACAATTATTAATCAAGGTTCCATCTCACCTTTTTGCATACAGGGTATTTATTCATTAAAAAAAATAATTCTTAAAGCTTGGGCTAATCAAAGTTTTTAGACGTCAAGCATTTTCATAAAGTAAATGTCATGATTGGACCTATTATGCATTCAGATTTCTCTGAAACCTTCACTGGCCACTTGAAATTTGCATGTAGGCTGAATTCAAGGTATCCTGTAACCTTGAATTTTTGAACATCTGCCAATCTGTTCAGAGGATATTTAGAGTTTCCAAACATCCAGAAATCCTGGGCGTACAAAGATAAACTCCACTGAGCGTATGGAAAGAGTCTGATGCAGATGTACTGTAATGAGCTTGCTGTGAAGATGCCCTATCTATTTCCAGTAAATAAGATACAAATATTTATTCATTAGGTTTACTGTTTATGCACAAGCTTTCTAAGTATCATATGTACAGGAGATGTACAACATCTAGAACACAATGACTTTGCTATCCATGAGTTATGTGCGATATTTTATCCGAGAAATGACAGAAATATATTATCCATGAACAGGGCTTACACAGTAATTCTAAAGGACATGAAGGAGATTTGTGCTATTTTGTTTAAAACATTGAAATGGCCCAAACTTTTGCTAGTGAAATTTACAAAACCAAACAACTTCCCCCCTCCCACTCAAAAAAACCTCCAAAACAATTCAGGCTTAAAGCTCTTAGAAGTCAAAACTAAATCACAATTCATAATAAGTAGTAAAAGAACATTCAGAAGAAAACCCATATCCTCCAGTTACCACAGGTTGCAAACACAAATATTTTATTCTTATGAATTCTATCATGGATCTTGCTTATGTTTTCACAGTCAGCTTTCTTCCTAAGCTTGTATATTTGTCTGAACTTTGCAAGTGAATCACTGATGTGTTGAGTCCCTTCTCCACCTATTTACTGTTGAAAATCAAGTTACTTTTTATTTCTAGAGTGAGTAGTATGGCTTTAACAAAGTAGAGCCATAAAAATAGTTTTTATCTCTGGAATAAGTACCTTTTTTTGTATTACTTTAATGTGTGTGGCAAAAGCAATAAATAGGATTTTATTCCTTGATTATGGTGGCTCAGGGAAGTAAGTGATCCTTGATTTGCTTGCAAGCCAATATGTTTAAGCTGTAAAAGTTTGTAATTAAGAATGTATGCATATAACCTTTTTTAGATTTGCTTTGTGTCTCTGGGAAATTAGCTACAATGCCAACCAGTTCGTTACTTATTTTATCCCATTTATACCCTTGAGTGACTAATAGGTATTTGGGATATCTACGATGAGTACTGTGGGGAAAAAAACCATCTGAATAAAAGTCTGTGTTCTCTGAAGCAAATCTCTGGCATAGATGGACCATTTCTCAGCAAGTTAATGCTACAGTTATACTCTATCATTTCCCTTACTCCTCTGGGCAAAATTACACTGAGTATTGGCACCAATGGGCCTGAAAAACAGGAACATCTGTTTGAATCATAAGACACTTGTTGATGGAGATTTGCAACACAACAGTATTTAGTTTATCTCAAGAATACAGAAAGTTATTTGTAGGAACAAGGGCTAGAAATTATATCTGCAATGCTTTTTTTTTTACCCCATTTATACCCTTTTTAGTTGGATATGAAATCGAAGACGTTTATAGTAATGTTTTATTTAGATTTTATGTGTGCATTGATGCATAGACGCTTCCTTTATATTCTTTTAAATTTTATGCAATTTATATTCTTTCTATCTTTACAACCTTACAGGTTTTTTCAGTATTACGCTTTCTCCATTGAAGTGTACTTCTGCTTCCTCATGATTCAGGTCTTTCTTTTAAATGCTCCTTCACCATAAAATCTAATATTATTACTCTGTTCTCATAAACAGTGTTGTTATTCACTATGTAAAAACCTAAACACATGAAAATTAAACCTTATTTATTTTTCACGTGTAGCTCAATAATTTATATTTACAGGACCTCTGTGTATTAAGCCTCACATCAGGAAAGAAAAAGGACCTGATTTAAAAGACAGCTAGTTATTTTCTGTCAGAGTATACGTGAAACCAAATGGAACACAAAGGTACCAACAGGTACCAAATATGTCTAGTTCCTGGTTTACATGATTGATGAAAGAAATATAATTTTCTGTTAATGAGAGATTATGAGATACGTTTTCCATGTTTTTCAGCTAAGTAATAAGGCATAGCTACATGTATATTTTCACAAAAATACTTTATGGAAGCTATTTCATGCATCAGAAAAAAACAATATTGATCACAAATAAARTATTGTGTATGAATTTTTTTTAAGAGATTAAACTGAAGTCCATTTCACCCTGGTGTTCTTTGTCTTGTAAAGGTTTTCTTTGGATGCAGCATGTTCAAAGGCACATTTGAAAACCACAGTAATGGAATGGTGGAATCTACTTTATTTATTGTTTCTGTTAATAAATAGTCCAGAAAGCCTTTACTCAGTCTTCACAGAAAGAAAAAAAAAAAAAAAAAAAAAAAAAAAATCTACATTATATCACCATGAAAAACATAGAAAAGGGGAAAGGAAATATATCTAACAATATTTACCTATTTTACCTATTTTCATTGTTACAAATCAGTAAGGAAATCAAAAACCCCCAAATAAGAGGATTAATCTCAGCTGTTAATCCTTTAGTATTCATATGCTTAGTTCAAGCTATTTATGTAATATGCGAAAAGGGAGATTCATGAAGGGAATCCCACACTAAGACCCATATCTTAAATAGCTGTAATGAATTGCTGCCTAGAAATGTTTAGCTGACTTTAAAAAGAATCATCTGATTAAAAAAAAAAAAAAAACGTTTTTGAATAAAAACACTAGAACCGATCTTTGCTATCTTGTCTTTTGATATTCAGCTCTCACTGATTGCTCAGTGAAATTTTTATTGAAGTCTACAGGAAGATTCCTTTAGGAATTGCTTTCACAGAATAAGATTAAAAGTTTTTGAAGAAAAAAAAAAAAAACAACAATTTCCATTCTTCTTACTTCCCTCTCCTCCCCTTGCCTTCTCAAGCATTGATTGAAACTTTTGTTCCAGTCGAAATCACTCAAGATTTCTACTATTTAGGACATGAGAATAGTTCACTTTTTATTAATGAATCAATGAATATTGGTGATTTTTTTTTTCATGTTTATTATCTCTGTTAACATTTTTCTGATGCTTTATCCAGTTACTTCAAAATTAAAATAACGAAATGAATTGAACTTCTAAAAAGGCAAGAAAGCTGCTGTTACCAAAAGATCTTTTCTTCACAACTTTTATTAAAAAACATATACTTGTTTAGCTGATAAATAGAACAACTCTGCTGATACATATTCAGTTCCTTCTTGTCCTGGACAGACATGAAATTCTGCCACTAGTACAATGAGCTTCCACAATGCTGCTAGTTTTTCAGTTGCTTCACCAGAATCAGAGTTCTGTGCAACTCTGCTGATGTCGTCCTTATCTTTGGCTAGATTTTGAGACAGTACTGTGACCTGAAGAAAAGTGTCAAGGACTTGCTATTTGAATTTCCAACATGAATAATGATAAAGGCTGTGTCTCCATCCTGGCCATTAATTCCACTTCCTATATGAAGTTTCATACTGCAGACAGCTGCTTGGAGAGTCCAAGGTTGCATTATTCTTTTTGGTAATTCATCAGTTACTTTTGAAAGTTTTGTGGGAGATCTGGAGAAAGATTTGTTAATTTGTGATTGAAGTTGCAGCACAGAGATAAATGCAAGTTTTTTAAAATGATTACTAGTTAGCTGCCTCAGAGGTGAATAAACCAGCTAATTAGGTTACTTGTTTCAGTTCAATAACATAGCAAAGAAATGTAACAAAATTTATCCTAAGGAAAACAGTTTGTCTATACATATGCTTGAAAACAAATTCTTGTGTCATTAAGAAAGTTTTCTTCCAAATAGCAGCAACCTTCTACATTTATGGTAAATGGGATTTTATCTGTAATCCTTTGGAAAATATTAAACAGTAATGTAGCTCCTTTTTTTCCCTTTTGTATTTAAATACAAATGATATGTCAATAGCAGCAGAAGTATTTTGATTAATTTTTCACAGACTTTTTGAAAATAATTAGAATTGTGTTTCTCATATTGAATTCTAATCATTCATGTAAGAAATTAAATGAAACATTATATGTACCTTTTCAAATTTTTTGTTTTGTTTTGTTCTGTAACTTGAGCACTGAACAAGTGTTCAGAATATATAGTTAAAACATATTTTGTTAAGCAGGAGAGAAGAAACACCAACCACATATACATATACGATTCTGAATGTTTTGATCATGTTTCTTTGTGTTTATGCAAACACAAAGAAATATGAACAAAACACATTTGGAATCATGATTATGGAAAATACTACAAGTTAGATGAGTCTCCATAATACAATCCTCATTTGCCTATGTTCTTACAGTGTGAAGGCAGTAGTAGGATAAATGTATAGAATGATGTATTTTTACCGTCCTTCACACCAAGGAAAACTACCTTATTCAGTCACGTTCTAAAATAGCAAAGTCATTCAGATGAAGAAGTCTACTGTGTTTCAGGTGAGTGAGACTTTCTTTGCAGTCTGTTCAAAATATCCGTTAATCAATCAGCTAGATTTATCTGTAAAGCTTCCTTTACACTGTTACTGGTCAGGCTGAGCTGAGTCTTGTCCTATAATCAGCAATTCTGCATTGCTGGTCCACTGATGTTTCACACCAGGCTCAACTCTTGATATG
The DNA here is from genome assembly GCA_035582835.1 of Phoebastria nigripes. Classification (NCBI taxonomy): domain Eukaryota; kingdom Metazoa; phylum Chordata; class Aves; order Procellariiformes; family Diomedeidae; genus Phoebastria; species Phoebastria nigripes. The sequence goes on from JAYKAV010003387.1 coordinate 53,555, forward strand.
GGTTTCCCTGATACAGCTGTCCTTGCTTTGGGGAACAGAAATTTCAGTTTCTAAAACAGGGTTTCTGTTGAGCATAAAGTGTATTTCCAAAACAGAAACGAACAACTCATGTACCTTAGACTTAGATTGTTCAGGGCTGGCTTTTCTCTTCTCCTGCAGGGGAGATGACACTCAAACCTTCCAATACTGTAATCGGGCTATCTTAGGATGTATGTGTTTCTACTTTTTGTTTGTTACTTTGTTTGTTTCACCTCTCCAATGCGCCATAAAAAATAAACGGATACACACAAGAGGGAACCTTAATTAGAGGACAACAAAATTCCTGGATGCTCAGCAACAAAGGTAAAGAAAACTACTTGGAATATAAGGTAAGAACTGAATAATTCTGAATGACATTTGATGATTGAATGTTTTTATGGTACTGTCAAAACACTCTAATTTAGAGTGTAAGAGTCCTATTGACGCTGTTTGAAAGAAAAATCTGCCATTGACAAATTCTTGCAAATAATAGATATAGTAGTCAGAGCCAGGATTGGCATGAGTTTAGCTAGAGAACAGGGAAAAAAAAATGTGTCAAGGTTTTAGATAACTTTGTGACTTAAATTATTTCACTGGAGTGAAAAGGAAGCTATGCATGTGGGACTGACTTGGTGTTTTTGTATAAGCAATTGTGTTCTATAAAACATGACTTTATTTGCACTGCAGTAATATATTCCTCTACTCATCACACTGGAAAACAGAATTCAAGTTAAAGAGAATGAGCTGCTGTTGTAAAAAAAGTGTACAGTAAAAGAAGTTTGTTACGGAAGAAGAAAAGGTTTTTCTTATATTATTAAATATTTATTTTTTGCCCCCTACAGGACACTCATATTGGTTATACAAACTAATCTGCAGTATTGTTGTTGTTTGACCCGGCAGGCAGCCAAACACCACACAGCCGCTCGCTCACTCATTCCCAGTGGGATAGGGAGAGAATCGGAAAAACAAGTAAAATTTATGGACTGAGATAAAGACAGTTTAATAGAACAGAAAAGGAAGGGAAAATAATAATAATAATAATAATAATAATAATAATAATAATAATAATGATAGAATATACAAAATGAGTGATGCACAATGCAATTGCTCACCACCCACTGACAGATGCCCAAACAGCGATCCCCTTCCTCCACCAACCCCAGTTTATGTACTGAGCATGACATCATATGGAATGGAATACCCCTTTGGCCAGTTGGGTTAGCTGTCCTGGCTGTGCCCCCTCCCAGCTTCTTGTGCACTTGGCAAAGCATGGGAAGCTGAAAAGTCCTTGGCTAGTGTAATCATTACTTAGCAACAACTAAAACATCAGTGTGTTATCAACATTCTTCTCCTACTAAATCCAAAACACAGCACTATACCAGCTACTAGGAAGAAAATTAACTCTATCCCAGCCAAAACCAGGACAAGTATCTGTAATTTAATGACTGATCTGAAGCTTCCTGATTTCTATTTTTTTGTTTTAATTTCCAAATAGTTTGGTCTGTTCTCTCTATGTCTGAAGAAAATGTACTGCAGTATATACTGCAATATCTCCATCTGCAGAGACTGAGATCAGAGTGTTGCTTAGGGACTGAGTCACACATTTTTTCTACATTTAATACAATTTGTGAGACCTAATCTTCATGTTCCATTACAAATATTTAGTCTACAAAAGAACAAAATTAGTGTGAGAAAAGCTGCCCGCAGCAGCTTCTATGTGAAATCTTCAATTACATGTTAGTAAAACAAGATGTAAGAAGAGGAGTTCACCCTTCAGTCCTTTATATCCTAATTTATGAGTGTGATGCACCAAACAACAGAACAGGACATATGCATTATTATATACACACAAAAAAATGTACTGATTTTGTAAATCTTCCCATTTGCATCTATAGAGATAAAAGACCTGCTGTTCATCAAGATGGTGAGGAAAAATAAAATAACGGAGCTACATCATGTCAATTATAAGCTGTACAGTAATTCTCTGAACATAAATCTGTAGTAAGGCAAAAATAGTAAAAAAGTGGCTTGGTGTGCATGTACTGGATATGTATGCCACTGTATCAATATATTTGTTTCTTTACTTCTGTCAACATTTTCAGCCTTTAAATCTCAAAACATATTTTAGAATAATCACAGTACTTCCCATTGTGTTATGTTTTGTGTTAAACTCAACACTCACAGGATGTATTAAATTTGAGTTTGCCTGTCAGTTGAGACTTTTCAATTGATTAAGTATGGAGTTGGCCATTTCATAAGTATAAGCAYCAGATAAATACTGAGACATTTAGCTCAGCCTGAAGTAGTGACAGAGCAAATTTGCTGTCAAAGCCTCTGTTCTTCAAACCCACACATTGCAGGAGAAAAGTAGGGATTTGTGGATCACCCCCTTAGGTATATATACATGTGAACATTAATGTGTAAACACATTCAAAAATATATTCTAAGTGTGCAATTTTTGTCCTATGCATGAACTGAGCCCTGGACTTCTGTGCCTATTTTGGTTGTTCTGGGCCTGAAGGGAGTAGCCCAGATTACCACACATGATTCGTCTCAGTGCAAAACATAAAGGAATCTCTTAAATCCCATACTGGAATTTTAAAAGTTTTCAGATGGAACATTGGCCATATAATGTATCAACAGTGCCAAATAACTCGATCATACTCAAAATTAATTGTTGGATAATATGTACACACCAGTGCGTGTCAGTCTGCATCAGGTGCCTCACTCCTACGGGAACGTACATTTTTGAAATCAAGATAAAAGGAGATTCATAGCACAACCATGTTTTACATTTTTCTTTCTCAATAACATGTTAAGAAAGCTTGTGGTCTGCAAGTTCAATATCATCTGCAGTACCAAAAGCAAGATCTTTGAAAGCGTTTGTATTTAAGATAGAGATAACATCTAGTGTCAGCTCAGTTTCACTGTTGGTTTGCTTTCTCAGTTTTAAAAGCAATTTGGTGAGAATATTGAGTATTCTACAGCATATACTTTCCCTGCCTCAGTTTAATTGTATTACAGTGAGTGCAAGATCTGAGCTGTGGAATAGGGAGCTGTGAATATTGAGTTTCATTATGCTAGAAATCTTAATTTAAGCTCAGTTCTATTGTTGGTTTACCTTATCAAAATGCTCTCCAGCAAGCTGAGCTGACGAGATAATGCAGAATGGAATATTTGTTATCACCTGCCAAGTACATAAACACAAAACAAAAGTAAATAACTGTCATCCCAAAATTAACATACTCTTCCCTAAAGAACTGCTGTTCATAAACATCTAATTAATTCAATAAAGGTATGACTGGGTATATTCAATAGAGGATACTGCTTGGCTATTTTGTCTTCTTATGGAGAAAGCTGTGGAGGGGAAATAATTGCAGTGGTAACACTTCTGAAAATTCCTAAAATTCCTGTTTTGAAATGACTAGAATTTTAGCTCTCATATCACTTAAATATTCTTTTATATATAAAACCTAAACCTATTAATATCATTTCTACTCAATGTGTGCTTTATTAGCATCTCAGTATGTTACATATTACATCATCTTAACATAATGAATAAGACAACTGCGAAACTGATAATGGCATGGTCATTCATTTAAATCAGCACATAATTTTGCAGAACGATTTAGAGAACATCTTTGTTTTGTTTTGTTTTGTTTCGGTTCATTTCGTTTCGTTTCATTTCATTACTTTTGTTTTCCTTGACCTGCCCAAGAAGTCATTCAGGTGATCACTTACTTATCTGGAGCACAGTACTATTCCCTCGAAGTCAGCACCATTTTGGCATTGACTTATGTGTAAGTATGACTGATTCTTACAGTACTGATAAAGCAAGGATTGCTTATTATATAATTATGGTTTTTATACAGTGTACAGTAAAAATGAAAATAAATATTTAAATTTTCCCTTTTAGAATTTGAAAAAATAACATTAAAAATGTTTAATAAATTTTCCTCTGAACCAGCTGCAGCTGCAATGTCAACCTTTCGTAGCTGCAGAGAGTYAAATCTGCACACGTAGACTGGACGTTGAATAAACTAGAAAAGTTAGGCTGAAACCTCAGTAGAGTTTTCATTATGTCAGAAAAGATCTGCTGTATTTCTATCTTGGTTCCCATGTGTCCTGGTTTCAGCTGGGATAGAGTTAATTTTTTTTTCCTAGTAGTTGGTATAGTGCTATGTTTTGGATTTAGTATGAGAAGAATGTTGATAACACACTGATGTTTTTAGTTGTTGCTAAGTAGTGTGCTAGTCAAGGACTTTTCAGCTTCCCATGCTCTGCCAGGTGCACAGGAAGCTGGGAGGGAGCATAGCCAGGACAGCTARCCCAACTGGCCAATGGGGTATTCCATACCATGTGAYGTCATGCTCAGTATATAAAGCTGGGGGAAGAAGAAGGAAGGGGGGGAYGTTCGGAGTGATGGYGTTTGTCTTCCCAAGTAACCGTTACGCGTGATGGAGCCCTGCTTTCCTGGAGATGGCTGAACACCTGCCTGCCGATGGGAAGTAGTGAATGAATTCCTTGKTTTGCTTTGYTTGCGTGCRYGGCTTTTGCTTTMCCTATTAAACTGTCTTTATCTCAACCCATGAGTTTTGTCACTTTCACCCTTCTGATTCTCTCCCCCATCCCACCGTGGGGGGAGTGAGCGAGCAGCTGTGTGGTGCTTAGTTGCTGGCTGGGGTTAAACCACGACACCATGGATGATGTTTAAATTACTGTAGAGGAAGAACTCCTAAGTATAGGGAAACATCTTAAATTGAACATGATCAATTTCATAACCCCAAGCTAAAATTCCTATTAAGATAAATACATGGCCTCTCATTTTAACAAACAAAGAAACAAAGCCAGGTGTGGTTTTGGAAATAAAGACATTAAGGAGAACACATTAAGCTGAAGTCTGGACACCTTGGGAACATGCTAGAGAACTCAACTTTTTGTTTAAGTTGTCTCACAGGTGAAGAACATTCAGAGTACCAGGCGTGCTACCAGCAAATTGCTTTAAATATTACTACATATGCTAGACAATTTTACTTTATAATTATTTTTTTATTTATTTCTGCTGAACTTGCTTTTTCTGTGGCCACGTCTATTTTACAACTGTTAAATCATTTTGGTGGGATTCATATGTATGTATGTTGTGTATTGACATATTATTTTATAAGCTCTACAATGGATAGATAGTTAGATAGATAAATGTTGACGTTGTATGGCAAATCTTCCTAACTCTCTTACCTGTTTTTATCTGTCTATGAAACTAGTCACTGCTAGCAAGATCAGACACTCCACATAGAACTGCAGACCTCTGATCACCTTATCGTGTTTTCACATCTTGCCAGATGTCAGCTGAGCCACAAAACTGTTCACATATATACACTTACACAGCAGAGTAGCATTTGTCATGTGCTGAGAGAGTAGTGTAATGCTACTGTTGTACAGTATATTCAAAGTAACCCATGAGTATTTGCACATGTGTTTAAGTCCTTAATCAAAACAACATAGAAAAAAAAAAATCCCTCAGTGATAGCAATTCTAACGTCTTCAACATGTTTTCAAAAGAAAACATTTAAATAACTTTAAATGCTCATTTAGAAGTATTTAAGAATTAATTGTACTTTCATAAATATTCAGTGGAGACATCTGTGGTTGCAACTGAGAACTAAATAGCTCTACTACAACTACAAAAAACCACTACATTCCTATTCTTTAGACTTGAATCAATTCTCAGTGGTTTAGTCAATAAGCCATATCCTATGCCCATTGCTTCTCTGGTGCATGTTTATGTGAAGAGTCTAGTCCAGCTGGGGTGACCTAGGAAGTCTGGAAAAGAAAAAAAGAACCTTATTGACTCTCAAACATCAGGAAGTATGTAAGCAGGTATTCTCAAAGGCTGGTTTGAATTTAGGGAGCCTGTCTCCATTAGTAGTGGAGACAGATAGACAAAGCACAGAGGCCTTAGTTGGCTGAATTTGGCCTTTGCAATTCTTYAAATAGCTATATAGACAATGCCGAACAAACTCTGTCAAACTTTGCGAATATAAGCCTTTTGGTGCCTAAAGCCTTTAGGTATCTCCATATTTAGGTAACTGACTATATAGTGATTTAATTTAAACTTTAGGAAGCAAAAGCAGCATTAGACACCTGCATGACTTTGTAGATTTAGTGCCCCGGATCTGCGTCTGGTCTTCATGATTCAAACAACCCTAAGCTATACAACTATCTGAGTGAAAAGCTGCTGCTTGTGAAGCTCAGAAAACATGAAATATGAAAGCATTCAGTGCTTTTCAGTGATGTGTCCACTTCCTGCCTCTCTCTAGGTTTAGCCTGTTTGAAAGATGCTAAGTAGGATCCTTGGACTTATTTATTTGAAATCTATAACAACACAGTCACTGGCCCTTCTTGGAACAGATTAGGACAGTGTCAAGAGCTTGACAATCATATGCTTAAAACCTTGCTGCTTTTAATAAACTCAGTGTAAAATCTTTCCCAGATATTGCTTAAATTGAATAAGACAAAATTTCACTGTGGCGGGTTAACCTTGGCTGGCCTCCAGGTGCCAACCAAGCTGCTCTATCACTCCCCCTCCTCAGCTGGACAGGGGAGAGAAAATATGATGAAAGGCTCATGGGTTGAGATAAGGACAGGGAGAGATCACTCACCAGTTACCGTTACAGGCAAAACAGACTTGACTTTGGGGAAATTAATTTAATTTATTACCAATCAAATCAGAGTAGGGTAATAAGAAATAAAACCAAATATTAAAACACCTTCCCCCCACCCTTCCCTTCTTCTCGGGCTCAACGTCACTCCCGAATTCTCTGCCTCCTCCCCACAAGCAGCACAGGGGMAYGGGGAATGGGGATTGTGATCAGTTCATCACATGTCGTCTCTGCCACTCCTTCCTCCTCGCACTCTTCCCCTGGTCCAGCGTGGGGTCACTCCCATGGGAGACAGTCCTCCACAAACTTCTCCAATGTGGGTCCTTTCCACGGGGTGCAGTCCTTCAGGAACAGACTGCTCCAGTGTGGGTCCCCCACGGGGTCACAAGTCCTGCCAGAAGACCTGCTCCAGTGTGGGGTCCTCTCCACAGGGTCACAGGTCCTGCCAGGAGCCTGCGCCAGTGCAGGCTCTCCACGGGGTCACAAACTCCTTGGGGCGCATCCACCTGCTCCAGTGTGGGGTCCTCCACGGGCTGCAGGTTGATATCTGCTCCACCGTTAACCTCCATGGGCTGCAGGGGGACAGCCTGCCTCACCATGGTCTTCACCAGGGGCTGCAGGGGAATGTCTGCTCTGGTGCCTGGAGCACCTCCTCCTCCTCCTTCTTCACTGACCTTGGTGTCTGCAGAGTTGTTTCACAGTTTTTTCCCCTTCTTAAATATGTTACCACAGAGGTGCTACCACCGTCGCTGATGGACTCAGCCTTGGCCAGCGGTGGGTCCGTCTTGGAGCTGGCTGGCATTGGCTCTATTGGACATAAGGGAAGCTTCTAGCAGCTTCTCACAGAAGCCCCACCTGTAGCTCCCCTGCTACCAAAAACTTGCCATGCAAACCCAACACATTCGCTCATGAACAGAATTGATTAAGAAGCATCTGATGGCAATTGTTTTTCTTTTTCTGAACAGAAAATTCATCTCCAAATAATAAATGTTTTGTACATAGGTAAAACYGAGAGCTTGTTAAAAAAATATTTGTTTTCATGCTGTATTAATCCAAAATTTGTTTCAAATAGGACATTGGCTGGTCACAATAAATCCAGATTTTTAATTTTGTGTCAGTTTAATACCAATGTCAGCTGGAAGACATATATTTTGGTATTTATTGTGCTGTCCTGGTTCCAGCTGGGATAGAGTTAATTCTCCTCCTAGTAGCTGGTATAGTGCTGTGTTTTGGATTTAGCATGAGAATAATGTTGATAACACACTGATGTTTTAGTTGTTGCTAAGCAGTGCTTATACTAAGTCAAGGACTTTTCAGCTTCCCATGCTCTGCCAGCAAGGAGGTGTACAAGAAGCTGGGAGGGAGCATAGCCAGGACAGCTGACCCAAACTGGCCAAAGGGGTATTCCATACCATATGACGTCATGCTCAGCATATAAGCTGGAGGGAGTTGGACGGGGAGCAGTGATCACTGCTTGGTCACTGGCTGGGCATTGGTCAGCGGGTGGTGAGCAGTTGCATCACTTGTTTTTCCTGGGTTTTGTTCCTCTCTCTCTTTTTTGTTGTTTTCCTTTTCATTACAATTTTTTATTATTATTATTATTATTTTATTTTGTTTTATTTTGTTTTATTTCTGTTATTAAACTGTTCTTATCTCAACCCATGAGTTTTCTTACTTTTGCCCTTCCAATTCTCTCCCCCATCCCACTGGCAGGGGAGGGTGAGAGAGCAGCTGTGTGGTGCTTGGTTGCCGGCTGGGGTTAAACCACAACATGTACCTATTCTGAATAGTCTCACTGGTCAGGAAACATCTTCCATTATAAATTTGTCATATGCATCTTTCAAGTCAGGTAGCCATGACACATTATATGAAAAGCAATCTATTTGGTAATCCAAATTAGAAAATAGGAAATGGTGGCAAGAAAACGGTTACCATGAAATTCATAGGTGTTCAGAGAGAAGCAGGCTAATGCTGTATAGGACTGACCATTTCCAAAATGATGTTATTGTTAATTCCTTTTGAAAAAAAAAAATCTTGAAAAGGTGATACTTTGGCTTGTCATCCAATGAAAACAAATATTGACGCTTTCTGTGTGAAACAGTACAGAAATGTAGTGTGTTGTACTTGTTATCAAATTTCTGAATTTATATATCTGGAAAAGGTGATCTGCACAGTGTTGTATTTGGTTTGAGAATTAATGTATAATAATTGTAGTTTATTTTTATGTTTGTATAAATTGTGCAGAACTTGTTTCTCTAAGTATCTGGTATACAGTGATTAAGATAACTGGATGGTTAATTTACTGAAATTGGTTGCTCTGATGAGATATTATGAATAGCATTCTTTCTTTACCCAAAAATACTTGTAACGCAATTAATTTTAATAAGGTGGAAGAATCAAGAAACAGAAGAAGGGCTTTATGGTGAGTAGTAAACAGCAGCTGCTGCTACATTGCATATACTCTTGCTTTGCATTAGCTTTCTCTTTACACTAAATGAAATAAAACCTTTGCAACTTTGTGAATACTAATATGCAATTTTTAAAAAAAWTTTCAATTAAAAATATAAAAACTAAAAATAATATAATAGGAAAAACTTATTGTAAATTATTTCTTCCTTCACTGTTTGTGAGGAGTGCAGTACTTCAGGATCAAATTCTCCTAATGAGTGATAGTGGGGACAGGAGAAGGAAAGGACAACTAGAATGGAGGGAAATTACAGTTGATGGGAAGAAAACAGGGAGTGCAATAAAACATTCTAGAACATTTACATTGATCTGATTTGGGTTTTATCTGTACACCTGGATAAATTTAATTAAGGCTGTTCTTTTAATGCTTTTCTTGATTCACTTGGTGTGTTTAACTCCCATTCTTTCTCACTACACTGAACTTGTACTCTGACTGCAGACTGCCATTAAAATATGTAATGTACAAGGTACTAAACTGATTCAACTCCTTAGGTAGGTTTCTTCATCTAAAAGTACATAGGCATTTTGAACCTATAAAGAGTTTTAACTGGAATATAGATAAAACACTAATTATAGGTATGCTTAAATGTATATTTATGTATAAAAATGGCCTTTTAAAACTACCATTACTTCCTAAAGCATGCTTAGATGATTGCTATTATCTGTTTACTAATTTTGTCAATGAGGTGACACACACAGGCTCACTGTGGGGAATCTTTACAATATCTTTCAAGTATTCTATGACTCAGAGACTCTTATTTTCTGCTTCGTAGTGTGTGGTAAGAACTACAATAACAATAATCTGGAGGTAATTACTGTCTCTAAATTACTTCAGCTGAGCTTTCTCTGCAAATTTACACACTAATTTCTCAAAAGGCAGAGCACAGAATCTGTTTCAGAGTGTTGTGGTTTAACCCGGCAGGCAGCCAAACACCACACAGCCGCTCGCTCACTCCCTCCACCTAAGTGGGATGGGGGAGAGAATCGGGGAAAAAAAAAGTAAAATTCGTGGATTGAGATAAAGACAGTTTAATAGAACAGAAAAGGAGGGGAAAATAATAATAATAATAATAATAATAATAATAATAATAATAATAGTGGTAGAATATACAAAATGAGTGATGCACAATGCAATTGCTCATCAACTGCCGACTGATACGCAAACAGCGATCGCTACTTCCTGGACTATGCCTCCTATTTATATACTGAGCATGCCATCACATGTTATGGAATACCCCGTTGGCCAGCTGGGTTAGCTGTCCCGGCTCTGCTCCCTCCAGCTTCTTGTGCACCTGGCAGAGCATGGGAAGCTGAAAAGTCCTTGAAGAGTAGACTACTTAGCAACAACTAAAAACATCAGTGTGTTATCAACATTCCTCTCATACGAAATCCAAAACACAGCACTAGGAAGAAAATTAACCCTATCCCAGCTGAAACCAGGACAAGGGGAAAAAACCAGCTTCTGAGAAATTAAAAGTCTTTTTTGTTTGTTTCTCTCAAATGAAATCAATAAGCTAGACTTGTGAACAAGTTAAGTATTTTCTGTGTCTAAAACACATATCCAGTTATTTTGTGTGTACAAAAAAACAAGAATTCTGTATAAGTCCTGTGATGTTCCATTTGCTTGGGTAATGACCCTGTTTTATCTGTTCACAGCTGAGACAAATGCATCTGCAAAGCTCTATAAGTGAGTGCTAACAAACCTGTTTAGAAATCTGTTTGAGTTTTCAAATAAATAGTGACATATAAACAACTAGGAGGAAATATCTCTCTGGTGTATAGAACATACACAAATTAGAGATGTGTCTAAGTAGTGATAGGAGGCTCGTATTTCCATAAACAGCAGGTATTAGTTATGAGTCTATTCCTTTTATGGCTAAGCAAGAAGCTTTTGAGAAATAGTGAAGAAACCATTTGTACTTCTCAACTCATAAAATGCACTTAAAATACAGCTCAGGAATATGCTGGGGCTAAAGGATAGAATTTAATCAGATCATCAGTACTGAATTTAAGAAGAAAATCTGAAAACTAGGTAGACTCTGCATTGACTTACACTCTTGTGGTCCTCTAAAGTCATTGTGTGAAATGAATCTGTGTAGATTAGATTTTAGTATCTTTAGATTACATTGACAAATGTGCATGTTTCTTTCTGAATGTATCATTTTGTCCACTTATTACATGGCTATGAGACTTATTTTTGAGCACTTTAAAGACTGAGCAGCTAAGTTCTGGGTACATCTATATCTAAGTTTCAGTTCTGATCAGATGAGAGCTTCAAAAGTTAATCAGTTGTTATCTGTCACTGACCAATAAACCCCTACTATGGAAGAAGGCTCAGTAGAGATGGGAAAGGGGGATGTGCCCATGAAGGTCAGGGAATAATGTAGGGTGTGAATGATCATAGCTGTTGCAAAGAAAGCTGACTTTATCTCAGTACAAAGGGGACCAAAGAGGGTGGCCTTTGTTTTAGATAAACAGCTATGTCAGTTGGGTGGATCAATTGACTATATCACAGTTAAGTGAATCAACTGGTGGAACTGGTGGTGTAAATGTCTCCCTGAGTTAGCCAGACCAACATGGGGGAAGTGTATACATGGCTCAGTTCAACAGAGAGTATAAAAACTAACAACAAACAAAAGAATTTCAAAGAGAGCAATGCGCTTGAGCTGGTTTCAACCAACGTATTCCTTCCTGCGACTGGGGATGCCCAATGTCATAACAGTGAGCATATTATACAGACTGGTAATGGGAATCACATTGGTATTGTGATTGAACTGGGTATTGCAACTGCTATATTTTGCTAAGTGTAACTTACATTTGTATTGTCAGTATATTTTTTATCACTCTGTCAAATCAAAAATCGTGTGTAACATCCAATATCTTCAAATAAGTAAATCTGATATTAAACATTACACCCTTCACCTGTGGAATTCTAGAAGAACCCGGTCAGAGAGTATTAGGCTGTGACATTATCATGCTTTATTTCCACTTTGAGAATACCAGTGTAATTATTTTTGRAGGAAACATGGCTGGAAGAAGTTCTTCAAGAGTTCTTCAATACCCTTAAATTGCTAATAGGTGTTTAGTTCATAGGAGCAGACTAGAGCTAGTCTAAGGTGAAACAAATTACTCCTTTGTTTCCTGAAGCCTTGTCTTCTCATCACTCTCTCCCAAAAGATTGAAATTGTTTTCAGGACAACTTATTCTTTCAGTAAATATAAAATTACTAAGGCCAGAAGCTACTATTATTATTATCAAGTCAGATATACATAATAGTCCAAAGAAATGTTCAAATTAGAATTATAAGTAACATTTTTATGCTAAGAAGGAAGAATTCAAATGAAGGAAATGTTATGTTTATTTTCAGCACATTTTTCTTCTTTTAGAAAGTATATTTTCACACATATTCACCTATACATCTGGTTGTTCTTACACATTTTTTAATTATAATATATAACTTTTTAAATATATATCAATATTTGATTGTGATCCTCTCTTAAGTACTAGAGTGGTTTTTTTTAGCAGAATGAAGGTTAAATGCTGATGCAGAATAACATTGCACCCAGATTAACTGTTTCAGGCAATATCATTCTATATCACAATATCTAAAACCTTAAATTTAAATATTGAAAGAATTAAATTAGGAAAAAAAGGTCTGCTTCTGCAAGCTGTTTCACATTTAACAAATCTCAGAAGTCAACGAAAAAAAATGTTATCATGTTATGTCTAAGGGTTTATATCTTAGGGGTTATATGTGTTTAGCAGCAGTCTAGGGTTCATTCACAGTTTTAGCAGCACTTAATAATTAACTAATCATTAACAAACTTTAGCAGCACTTAATCATTAACCAATTTAGTATTTATGAAGTAAGTGTTAGTAGAGTCTACTACAATCACAACTTAATTACAGATTATGCTTACTATTAGTTCACATACACACAGACAGAAATATATATATATAAATGTACAAAAGGTACCTGTTAAAAATTCCCCTCGAGTTCAGTGAAGAAATATTCACGTAAAATGTCTCAGCATTTCTCAACAGGTGAAGATTGAGCCTCGAGGAGTGAAGAGTTTCAGCCCAGGTCCCGTCAGACAACAGTCCTCCGAATATCACAGACTCAAGAGGTCACAGGTTCTGAGAGGCGTCCCGCTCAGAGGGAGAAGCTGGGTGCACCCCACTGCGGTCCAGGAGAGCTCAAAGGGTCTCACTTAGGACTACTGTTTATAGGTTCACAAGATCGTTGTCTTTAGTCAGCCACAAATTTCCATCCTGGCCGCAGTCCCAGGTGGTAATTACTAAAAATTCTCAAGGTTTCAGTGTTGTTCCACTTGAGCTATGACTCCGGTAAGATGACACCTGGGCCAGGCAGTAGGGGTACATTCCCAGTCTCAGCTATGCAGAGTTTCTGATACGGTCAAGGAGCGCTCAACTGCCAGACTCAGTACACCAAGGCCTAGGTTTCACGGGAATTTCTGAGATTAACAAGCAGCCCAGGAGAGGCGGGGAAATGCACCACCACATCAGCTATATTAGTTACTAGCAGTTTGGGATCTCCAAAAAAAATTAAACAGTAAAGATTTCACTATATTTTGCATTTCAGAGGGAGGAGTTCCTTCATGCCCAAAAAAAGGATGAGTTTTGCTCCATAATGAAAGGAAACTCCATTGTAGTCATACTACTGAAGAAATCAAAGTGAGTCAGGTGGCCAACTAACTGGTTTTTTTCACCGAGATTTAGGTACTTATATTTCTTATGAGGCTTCTTTGAAATTTGATCCCTCCAAGATTTCTGGATTTTCTCAGGTTTGTTCTGTGGTTATAAGCCAAAATGCATTTATTATTAATTTTTATATTGCCATAAATCAGCATCTAACATTTTTACTTCTTTAACATCTTACTGTGTCTTCAAGCAAAAGAAAAAATAGGAAAAGTTTAACTACTTAAAAAGATTTGTCTATCTGCTAGGCAAGTTAGTAGAGATGGGGTGTTTGCATGAAGTGGGACTTTCTCTGCAGTCACCTATTCATTTCCTTGATTCTTACGTACTCTTTCAGAAAATGAGAGTAGGATTAATTTCATCTGACTTTACTCTCTCTTATGACTAGCTTTAGCATAATTTAATTTTCTGGACTATCTCTGCAATGAATACAGAAGGATAAATGCTGTCACAGAGTACGTAATCCTACATCAAGATAAAGAAGGAGCTCTGAAGCTGTCCATCATTTGTCTTTCCAACTAATCTGGATTACATATTTCTGAATACATGCCTTTACTTTTAGGTGGCTAGATGAAGTCTGCCTCTCATGTATGTGTCTTGGGCTGCAGGAAGCACAGGCATAATAAGACAGTATTTACATATAAATTTACATCTCCTGGAAGAAGCTGGGAGAGCTCTCATTTGGGATTCCTGCTGATACCTGCATTCGGACACTGATACAAGTAGCATTGGACATTCTGTGGTGGGACAACAATTATAACAAACAAATAAATGCAATATGACACCATTTAGGAGGAAGGGCCCATGGTGAGGAAGAGAAAGGATCAGTTGATATTTATTTTTATATAATAGTGCTTTGCAATAAGGACAGTCAAATAATTCCAAAACAACAACAAAAAACCACCAATGAAAAATATGTTGATTTAATAGTATTAATAACTGTAAGGAAATGTAGTTAGTGTGGTAGCTTGGCAGAGGGTTGGGCCTGGTTAAATATTGTTTACCTGCAGATGGCTCCCCTACAACTACCCTTTAACCAGCAGTGTGGTTACCATGGTGACAGTGATGGCCAATCGCCAGGCATTGTGGGAATTTGAGCCAATCAGAAGCGGGTATTCTGTACCTGCCCACCCCTATGACTGAGGGTGTCAGGGGTCGCTCTGGGGAGGGGCTCCACCAGAGGCTATTGGGCACCCCAGGGCTAATGGTGGAGCAGCCCATGGTCTGGCTTCAGATAACACCTGGTAATACCAGATGGGTTTGGCTTAGACATTGAGAGACAAATCCTGCATGACACAACATCTGGAAGTTCAGTAAATGTTCAGAACGTGCTCAGGTGAAGTGCGCTGTCTTCAACCTTCAGACATGTGGTACTTGAGGTAGAATCACGTAGGCGATGTGGTCTCTGAACGATTGATAGGGAGAATGTGTGGGGAGGAAAACAACAGTGAGATCCTCCCTCTCTCTCTCTTTTGAAAGACCATACAATGTAGTGGTTAGGACAGTTAGCTGGGACACTGGCACTTGGATGGGTTCCTATCCTGACTGGTTTAGTGCAAATTATATAAAAAATATTATTATTGGGACTGAAAGGCAAATCCATCCCTCGCAACTCAGTGCTCTAGTATCTTTGATACCAAATTGTTCCTCGTCTTCATGATCTCTCCTCTTCCGGTTGCATGAAAACTGTATTTGTTACTACACAGTGCCGGAAAGGAGGTAGCTGTCTTTCAGCTTGCACTGCATCATAATGAATAGTGCACTTGCCTGGGCAATAAATATTTGACTCCTTTTAGACTAGGTGAATTATAGTCTTCAGTGAGGGGATTTCAATATATGTAGGGCTATGGAAGTCCCTCCAGGCAGCAAAAATGCAGTAATTTGTTGCTGGTACAGCTTTTGGCCAGGATGCAGTTTTAGCATGACTGCCTCAAGACCTGTCTTACTGTTTCCACCCCTATTAACAGTAAGATCCTAGCAATGGCCTGACATCTCCATTGCTCCACATTTTGATGTGAACAAGTCAGACCGTAATCATCCTGAAACAAGGACGAAGCAATAAAACACACTGCTAAAGTTACCTCTGCGTAGTTCCTGATGTTAATAATGTAAAAGCCTTATTCAGACACTTCCCTTATATCCCATTAATCTGTATGTATTAAAGAAAACCATTCTGCTCAGTTTCACTTAGTACAGCAAACAACATTGCAGATCTTCCCCCCACCAATATTGGCTACAACTGGGGAAAATATATCCTTATTTTTAGTAATCTTTTTGTCCAGAGTTGAGTGTCCCTTTGTCAAAGGAAAAAAATGTTTGCTTTATTCAGTTTCACTCAGTGAAGAAAGGGAGAGTGATAAAAGAGAAGGGAAGGAGTAAGAGGGAGCTTGTTGACTTTGCCGCCAACCTGTTATCTATAAAATACACAAATGGATAATAAAAATAAGCTGCAAGCTTTGTATAGCTTTTGATGAAAGTTTTAAAGACAATGTAAGTAATTCCATAGTGGAACAATAAAAGCATAGGAACACCCTGATTTGCCATAGCTATACCCCGCTAACAGTTTACAATTGTCTGCCGAGACATTTGGCATCAAMTTGGAGCATACTGATATGTTTTATCAGAAATGCTACCTCAACAGCAATCCTTATCCTATTTTACCTATTTAAATGTGTCACTGACCTTGTTCATGGACAAACATGTCATCCTTAAGATGGATGGAAATATGAAGGTGAAAAGGGCTATTTCAAGAACCTATAAATCAAGGTCATCAGTTGTTCTCATCACATGCCCCAATGACCAAGTACAATTTAGTGTTCTTATAGCTCAGCTGAAAGTATTGAAAAGTTCAGAAGGATTTTTTTTTTTTTTTACATTTTTGCTGTCAACCAACTATAGAATTCTAAATATTGATGTTTTCTGAGGAAAAAAGCACAAACTATCAGTAGTCTTAGTAAAAAGATTTACTAAAATAGTTCCAAAATTTAAAGGAAAAATGTTAATGAGAAATCAGATCTCTGCAACTATCAGAGTTGTAATGTATGATGTTATAAAAGTTAGGAAAATTATTTAGTGATGCACCAGTCATTATACTATGTATTTACATTCCTTCATTGCACCATCTAATCAACTGAAAAATGAACATCACAGCTACTGTTTCCACAAAATGTTACAATATTTTTCAGTAATAATAACAATTTAAAAATCATAAGTTCAGCACAGGTGTCTTTCTCCTGAGAATGATATGCATTTGTCATATTTAACATAAATGTACAGCTTGGGCTTCAAGCTCTACAGAGCTGAAGTTGTACTGTCTAATATTGTTCTGAACCAAATATATAAAGGCCGAGGAATGGGCAAAATAAAAGTTTATGTACAGGTACAAAATATCTGTTACATTTAGCTGAAAGTCATTTTTAATGCAGTAGCTGATGCCTGACCATGGGGAAAGCATAATGTTTTGAAGAGTTTATATTTGTGGGAATAAGGGTATAATGTGCTTCATAACTTAGAGTATTTCCTTCTGTTATGTAGTGATTGGATCCATACATTCTGCCTGTACATGACTTAACACAGCAGAAAAAGCAAATGAGGAATTAGAAGTCCATACACAGTTGAAGAGCTGTGATCTCATTGTGACTGCAGATACGTGGTGGGATAAGTTGCCCGACTGGGTGCTGTGATGAATGGTTACAGGCTTCTTAGGAAGGCAGCTTGGGAAGATGAGGAGATAGGGCTGTCTTGACATAACTTAATGACATGAATGAGCAGACAGGGGAGATGTTCTGCTTGACATAACAATTACAAACAAGGAAAAACTCACTGGGGATGTGAAGCAAGCGTGATATGGTGAATTTTAAAATCTTTAGAGAAGCTACCAAGACAGATAGAAGAATCACAAACACTGGACTTCAAGGGAGAGAAATTTGGCCTTCTTCAAGAATCTCCTTGGCAGAATCCCTTAGGAGACTTCCCCAAAAGGCAAAGAGTCCAAGCAGAACTGGTTGATCTTGAAAAACAATTTCTTCAAAGCACAAGAACAGTCCTTTCCAATGTTCAGTCTAGCCAGAGTAGCAGAAGACTGTCATGGAGAAACAGGTAAGTACACAGAAAAAGGAAGTATACAGGAAATGAAAGTGAGAATGAGCTACCCAGGAGGACTACAGAGACAACACCTGGGAATGCAGGGATGGAATTAGGAAGKCAAATCTCACTTGGACTTGAAGCTAGCAAGGAACACACGAGTCAACAAGAAGGGCTTCTGTAAGTTTATCAGCCAAAAAAACCCCAACAAAAAAACAAAAAACCCTGAGAAAAATATGGGCCCACTACTCAGTAGAGCAGGGTACCTAGTGACAAAGGACATAGAAAAGACAAAGATACTTAGTGGTGTTTGCTTGTTTTTGTTGGTTCCTCCCTCCATCAGTTTTCACTGATCAGTTCTTGCCTCTGACTTCCCAGTTTCCAAAGCTATTTCCTTCCAAATAAAAGGAATAAAGCATTATCTACAATCAAGAAAAATACAGCTAGGTAATGTTTAAAGCAGCAGGACAAATAAAGGTCCATGGAGACAGGTTGGATGTACCCAAGGGTGCTTAGAGAGGTGGCCAATGCCATTACAAGGCTGTTTTCTGTGATCTTTGAAAAGTCATAGGAAACAAAAGGTTCCTGAGCACTCATCTTCAAGACTGGAAAGAGGATCTGGAAAACTACATGGTGACCAGTTTAATATCAGATCCTGAGAAGATTATGGACCAAATCCTGGAAGTCATTTCTTGAAAAAACAAGAATATGATTGGCCAGAGTGGATTTCCCAGGGGCAAATCATGTTTGATCAACCAGATTACCTTCTGCAATGAAGTAACTAGCTCAGTTAGACAAAAAGAGAATGAACCATAGGTGTTATTTGCCTTGACTTTAGCAAGGCCTTTTATATACTCTTCTATCGTCCCCTTAAGAGTCAAAATGGTTATGGGCTGGAGAAGTAGACAGTAAGGCTGGTGGAAATTGACTGATCTATCTAAATTAAAAAATTGTCATCAAGTGTAGAAAATCCAGCTCATGCCTGGTTATTCGTGGCATGTCTCAGAGATCAATACTCGGCCAATACCATTTAATTTCTTTATTAATTAGCAACCTGGATGATGGCATAGAGTGCCCTCTCAACAGTTTTGCAGACAATACCATATAGGAGGAAATGGTCAATATGTGCTGGACAAGGCTGCTATTTAGAGGGACCTTGAGAAGCTGGAGAAAAGGGCTGACTGGAATGTAATGAAGTTCAACAAAGGCAAATGCAAAGGCTTGCATCTGGAATTAAATAACCCCAGACAGCAGTTACAGGATTCAAGCTGACTAACCAGAAAACCCTTTTGTGAATAAGAGTTAGCATTGTGCACTGAAGGTCATCTAGATACTTGGCTATAGCCAATAGGTTGAGGGAAGTGATTTTCCTCTGCTATTGGACAATTGTGAGATCACATATGAAGCATCGTGTCCAGCTCCGTGCTCCTCAGTACTAGAAAAACAGGGCTGTAGAACAGGGCACATGAGGAAAAGCTGAGAAAACTGGATTTGTTCATGAGGCTAAAGAAGGATCTTACTGCTGTCAAGGGAGGGTATAATTATGATGGAACCAGACGCTCCCTACTGGTGCACAGGGATAGGACAAGAAGCAACAGGTACAGCTTGGAACAGTGGAAATTCTGGCTCAATATATAGAGAAAAAAAATTACCATGAGGGTGGTCAAACACAGGAACAGGTTGCCCAGAGACACTATGGACTCTCCATCCTTGGAGATTTTCAAAACTCAAGCGGGCAAGGCCCTGAGCAACCTGTTCTCAGTGGACGCACTTCGAGCAGAAAGTTGGGCCAGTTGACTCGCAAAGATCCCTCCYTATCTCTACAATTCTATGAGTAAAGTTTATAAAGAAAATCAGATTACTTACTCTGTTATTTTTCATCATATACACTGCTTAAGTACTGGGGGAAAAATACTGCTTTGCATAAAATTATGAAAAAAGAACAAATGGAAGTACTAGGAGAAAATTATAGCTGTCTGTAAGAATATGAATAAGAAAAAAAATACTGCAAAGTTACTATTATATACGAAGATTAAGAGTTTCCTCTACTTTTTAATTCTCTTTTTTTTTTTCTTCAAAACAATAGTCTTTTTCAGAAAAGTTTTTTTTTTTCATTATCTTTTTGGGAAAAATATTAAAATCGTTAATCCTTAGAAATACTAGGCCTTTGGGAAGCCTGGAACAGAATGTAAGGCAGACATTTGCATATGTCAGCTTCACTCTACAGAAAAGTAAACAAGCCACAAAGCAAGGAAATGAATATGTATGATCTTCCCTTATTTCCTTTAAATTACTCTTTAATAAGCATTAGAAGCTCTCAAAAACTCTCTATTGAATCTTTATATTTCAACATACAAGTCTTTGGAATGATAACAACAAGATCAAAATATACCTATAAAGTTTAGTGGAAATAATACCACTGTAAAGAAATTAACTTCTTGTTTCTCAGTCAAGTTTGAATAGCTTAGCTCATAGTAATAAATGTGACCAACCAAAGCATGTAGAATTAAATGCAAACAAAAAGTTGCCTAGGTAGGTTATGCAGTCCTCATCCTGGGAGGTTTTCAAGAGCATACTAGATATAGTCTTAAGCAACCTGGTCTGACCTCACAGCTGACTCTGCTTCGTCCAGGATGTTGGACTAGAGACACCCTGAGGTCTGTTCCAATCTGAATTATCCTACTATCCTAGTATCTTATGCAGACAATAGTATTTATGCTGGTACAATTTAACACAAATTTCTTCTCAAATTTTCATTCTTTCAAAATTTACAAATTCTAGCATTTTTTAAATCCTCAGGGGAAAAAAAACAAGCACCACCACCACCAAAAAACCCCCTTTGTATTAGAAATCTCAATTAAAAATAAAATAAAAAATAATAACCCACACACACACATATCTACACAAACAATGCTGTTTATTATTTTCTTTATTACAACAGCACCTTTATTACATAATGTATTAGACCTTCATTCTTTTCACTTCACAGATTGGACTTTCAAACACTGAAATTAAACATAAAAAGGATTAATCATATCTGGTGAGTAAACCACATACCTAAACAAAAGCAAAAATGCAAAACTGTTCACTATGTTTCTCTTGAACTATTTATCTAATGGAAAAGACTGCTTTAATAGCATTGTTGTTTCCTCCAAGAAAATGTCTGGTTTACTTTCTCTTTTCCTTAGAGGAACATGAATAGAGATATCTTTTTTACAGCACATTATTAATTAATATGATTTCCCTTTGATCCTCTCTAATTAATCATATATGTATAGAAATAAATTCACCATCCTTCATATTCAAATATATTTTTACATCTATTCCATTATTATATTAGTTAGTATTTTTGTGAAAACTAAAAAGGCTTACATCTCTCCACTTTGCTGAGTAGAATGTTACAAAACAGTGCTAAAAATTCACAGCTCCCAAAGTATAAAAGCATGAATAAAGTTTACTTGCAACATTGTCAAGGAACCTTTGGATTTTACTTAGATTCTTTTCTCTTTCAGGTATATAGCTACCACATGGCATCTTACTGGCTAATACGAGCCTTAAGCAATGGAAAAAGAGGAGAGAAGTCAACATGAGTATTATTCCACAGTATGATAAATTGTACTGAGAAATATTGAATAGTTGTAGCTACCAGAGCACAGGAGTACTATGAAATTTCTTGCTCTATTTTATGAAGCATTAAACTGTTCAAAATAACTATTGCTTCTAGATGTCATCCATAAATCAACTCAGGCCAATGGCAGCAAAGTGATGGATATCCACCCATCTAAGGGATTTGATCATAAGACACAAGCTAAAACAGTGACAAGGCAGAGATAAATGTTTGTGTGCAGATTAACATCCCAAGGTCAGAGTGCCTAGGCATATCAATGAGGAATTTCAACCAACACTCTAAGAATATTAATCTAGAAATGTATAATAGCAAACTGAAGGAGAAATTGAATTTTAATGAAGTTGTCTATTTTGATTGTCTAAGAAAATATTTATAATAAACTAATCATACAGAGATTGGAATTTGTTCTTGCACAGGGCCTGTTTCCTGAAAATATCAACCTTGTCCTGGGTTTTAATGACAGCTTTATTTTTCATTTGTTTAATTTTACAAGAATGTTAATAAAGCATTAAAGAAAAAATTGTAGTGTAAAGTCTTTATTTCTTGAATGGAGAAGTAGAACAAAATAAAATAATGTCATGACAGTCATGCACTGCTAATTCTAAGATGACTGTGTGTTTATACAAAGTCTTGTTAAGGTTGTACAAGATTATTTAACATTTTCATTTGTAGAAATTAATAACAGAAGATAGTGGGAGAGACATTTCAAGAACATAGCAATTAATGTCAGAAGAATTCATCAGCTTCCTAAAGCAGCCTGGTTGTTTTCCAGGCTGTATTAACCGTATTTGCAATATATGGTATTTTGTTCAGGTATATAAGATATTGAAAATATAATTTTCACCATAAAAAAATCTGAAAACTAGGACAGCATACCTAGGGTTTACTTCTGATATTAGATTTTCAGTGTGTATGAGTGTAGTAGCTGTTTTAACAAAATGCTCAGCAATGCATGCTTGTCTATCTGAAATCAGGGTCAAGCCCATAGGGCATATTCTTGTTCTGGTGTGGGTTCTTCCCTCCTTCCTTCCTTCCTTCCTTCCTTCCTTCCTTCCTTCCTTCC
>JAYKAV010003387.1:76430-135169 GCA_035582835.1 Phoebastria nigripes
TCCTTTCTTCCCTCCTTTCTTCCTTCCTTCCTTCCTTTCTTTCTTTCTTTTCAGTGCAGTGCTCTTCCAATTTGTTTCTGTGCATTATGTGAATTGCAGTAGCAAGAAAAAAAATCTGAAGTCATGAGTAATTCTTCAGTCTAAAATAACTCCTAAGAAAATTGATTTTGTGAATTGCACTATACTTGATCATTTAAACCCTGTATACTCATAACTGAAATGTACTGGATTAACAAGCTTTGGGCCCTGATGCTTCTGTAAACATAAACTGAAAAGAAGTACTATTTTTTAAACTTCCAAAATAGAATACTGAGCCCTTCTATTTAAGTAATAGATGACAGAGTTATTTTGAAATGTAAGTACTTATATGTATGTTTACATGTATGTATATAAATTATATATTTTTATATACATAAACACATACACACATACGTCCCCTCTTTCCAGGTGAATCATCCATTAAACTGTTACACATTAAACAATTCTAAAGTACTAATTTCTGTTCTGTTTTTACAAAATTTAGATGAAGATAAATAAGTGATTTATTTATTGATGTCACCCTGTCATTTCTACTCCTTTTATACTCAGCAATAGCTTTGTTCCCAGTTTTCAGTTTTGGATGAGCTCAGGTATATCTATGATACATGTATATACACACAAAAAAAACCCCTATACAATATATTAAGCTGTTATAGCAGCAGAGCAGTGAATAAACTATAGTGAAAGAAAGGTGTATTTTGAAATAGATAAACAAGAGAAAATATTATTTTTTTAAAATTCTTTCTAATTAAGTAGGCAGGTATTCTCAGTTACAACCACTATTTTGGAGGGATATCACAAGAAAAAGAAAAGGTTGCTGCTGTAGAAACCAGTTCAGTCTTAAATGATGACTCAGATGTTATTTAAATTTCCTAAGTTTTATCTTCCTGTTTAAGACAAAAAAAGTCTTAAATAGCAAATTTATTTAGAAAATTGACCCATATAAATCTTTTAAATTTAGAAAACAAACAAACAACCCCGCACCATACTGAACAGCTCTTTAATCATGAGCCTACAACAAAGAGGAAGGACGTATGGTTAAGCAAAATTGAYCTGAAAACTTTCTAACTCCTTCTTATTCTTTAAGAATTTTTTTCTTCCTTCTTCATTTTAACTGTGCAAAAGGAAAAAAAAAAACAAAACGATACTTTGAGTTGCAGGTTGGTTAGTTAATTTGGCTCCACATCCTTAGAGAACTGAAGCTGTTGTAAAGAAAATCTCTGGAACCCTCTGCAGGCCAATTTTGATGCATTAAATCAGTGCAAGAAGAATCAGAAAATAATTATTAATCATTAACTGTGAAAAATAAATGCAGAGAAAAATGTTAACATGATTGCAATCTTCATGTCTTCCATTTCATTGTGATTCTGAAAGTATTTCTGAACATTTGGGAACTGCAAAAGAACATGCTGTTCAAAGTTATAAGGAGGGGAAACTGGGTAGGAAACTTGTTTCTAAAAAAAGGATTGGCATGACTTTGTCTGCAGGGCGATCAATGAAATAATGCACTGTATTTAAATGTTTCATCCAAGAAAAAGAGAACAATATTAATTATAGCCTTTAGCTCTTTTCATAGCAATCCTTTGGTAATTATAGTTCAAGAGAAAGAACAGAAGTAATTTAAAGATGTATTTCTTCATAAGATATCAATTTTTTTTTTTTTTCTTAGAAAAGAGTACATTTCGAAGGAGGACTTTGTCTTAAGTTAGATATGCATTGTTTGCACAGAAATAATGAAATAATGTAAAGAGATTTCTTTAGTGTATGTTATATTTGCAGCTGCATCCATGGTGGTAAACTTGCTTATTGATAGTATGTTAAATGGCATCAACTTTGATGGTACCCGCTGAAGACCTTAAAATTATTGCTGGTGAATTTTAATACAAATTTTTATGAGGGTTGGGTTTTTTGTTTTTTTGTTTTTTGTTTTTTGTTTTTTCCTGCTAGTACATGGAATGCTATCTTACAATATCAACTGAAATAACTGTGTAGAAACTTAAGACTCTTTTAGGGAATACACAGTGATGTAGTAAGGAGAGAACAAAGTGTTACAGGCCAAACTCAAGACAGAAAGAAGGAGATTTAAGTTAGAAAATGTATCTGAATTAATGGAAGTTTGCAATTTTATGTAGTGTGTCTCATCACACAGACATGTCCATGCCCTTCTTTAAAAAGATAAACGATACATCAGACTGCTAAACCCCATCAGGCATCTTGCTTACATAAAAAAAAACCCTCTGAATTTAAGACCAGAGAGATCTAGCTCACCATATTCTCTAAAGTTAGTTATTAAATAAGAATCTTGTAATGTAGGATAATACAGCTGGATATCCTGGTAATCTTTTATTTTTAGGCAGCTGTTTAGAAGTATGAACAATTCCTTTATTAGAAATTTGAGTAGCATCACATGGAGTAGAGTGAAGATACTGTTGTGGGTTAACCCCAGCAGGCAGCTTAGCCTGACACAGTGGGGCTCGCTCACTCCCTTCCCAGCAGAACAAGGGAGAGAATCAGAAAAATAAAAGTGAGAAAACTCGTGGGTTGAGAAAAAGGCAGTTTAGTAGGTAGAGCAAAGCTGTGCATGCAAGCAAAGCAAAATAAGGAATTCATTCACAATTTCCCATCAGCAGGCAGATGTTTAGCCATCTCCAGGAAAGCAGGGCTTCATCAGGTGTAATGGTTACTTGGGAAGACAAACGCCTTAACTCTGAATGTCCCTCCTCCCTCCTCCTTCCTATGAAGTTTTATTTCTGAGCATGACATCGTATGGCATGGGATATCCCTTTGGTCAGTTGGGGTCAGCTGTCCCAGCTGTGTCCCCTCTTAACGTCTTGCACACCCCCAGCCTACTTGCTGGTGGGACAGTGTGAGAAGCAGAAAATGCCTTGATGCTGTGTAAGCACTGCTCACCAATAGCTAAAACATCCCTGTGTTATCAAGACTGTTGTGGTCACAAATCCAAAACACAGCACCATACAGGCTGCTGTGAAGAAAATTAACTCCCAGCCAAAACCAATATACTACCAAAACCAGCCTATTACAGAAAGTAAATGAGACAGAAAGCAGTCAGTGGTAGATGGTCTCCTGACACAGGCATTTGTTACAGTAGTTATAAGCAAATGCAACGTAGCATCACATGAAGTTCTCCAGACGTAATTAATTATCTAACCTAAGATAGCAGTCTAGGCTTTCACAATCAACTGTGAGAAATACATGATTTCAAAAGACTATTAACCTTTTTGCTGTTGTCTCAAAAGACTAGTAACCTTTTTGCTGTTGTCCCACTCCTTTTCACACTTGAGGCCTCACATTTGTGCTTGAACAGTGACCTGCTTTCAAAAAGAAGATGAATATCCTTCCAACCCATTCACTCACAGCTGGTTCTTAACCTATTATATCAACCTGTGCTGAAAGAATTCTCCTGGCTTCCAAAGTCCACATTTTGTCAGGCTAGGACTCAGGAATATCATCTACTAGATATGAACTGTAACCACTAGATTATTAGAATTATGCAGAATATTTAATTAAGATATGCACTACATATGTTTGCAGGTTTATGTTGGATGTGCCAGGAGGATTAGATGGCATGCAAATATGCATCTTGGTTTGCTTTCGGCAACACACATGCCTAAAGTATGCTTGAATTGAATTTAGATCATCTAGATTTATCCTGTGATATCTTCACATGCATTTTTTTCACATGCATTAAATTTCTTGGGTTTAGTTTTATGGTTTTGGTTTAAAAAGTAAAATAATTCAGAAATCTGCTTGTTAAGGAATTTTTCTTCTTTCTTTGCTTTTTTTTAGCTTTCCAATTTTCTTCCTTCCAGGAAGAGGAGGAAATAATTAAGAATTACAAAAAGGAATGGGTAAACAATATTTCATCCTTTCATTTATTTTACACTCAGTGAAAAGGATATTTTAAACATGTTTTATTACCATTTAAAAATTCTTTTAATGTGAGAATAAACTATTATTTGGACAACATTTGAAAATTTTAAAAGCTTAAAAATCCACATTCTTTTTTTTTTTTTTTGGTAAGTGCTTTGAATATATCCCACTTTTGAATGTATATTTCCACTTAGATAGTGAGTCAAAAAAAAGTAATTTTCAGTGGTGGATGAAAAATAGTTTTTTCTCACACAGCTTCTGAGGATTCTAAATGTTTTTCTTAGTCATCCTGAATCAGAGTAAAAAAGGAAATTGTGAGAATGTTTAAAATACTATGATATCTTAAAGATAAAAATTGGACTGAATGAATTAAATTTTTTAATTTGTTAATTTCTATTATTTTATTTTGATGAAGATGTATTTTAATCTTTTTACCTTCTAGGAAAATTAATTCTAAAACTATTTGTGAACAGAACCACATTACTTTTAGTTTAAGAAAAAAAAAAAAATTCTTTTCTGAAATAAAACTCAGTTTTCACATTTTTATGCAGTTTGGAGGTGCAGAAAAATTGACCCAAACTAACATTTTCCTGTTAGTTCCACATGTTGCTGAAACGTTTTGTTTCATGCAGATAGCTTTTCCAACCAAACACATTTCAACAGTACTTAGAGCACTTAAAGCATTCTAAAAATGGTATTTAATAATGAAACCATACCTAAAGAGTAGATTTTTGAGGCAGAAGAGGTTTTTTCCTAGCTTTTATAGCACCACAGGGTATGATATGAAAGTACATCCCCAAGTGAATGATTTTGTTTTACCTTAATCTGTGAGATGTTCAGGGGCTTCCTTACAGACAAGTTTTCCCTTTCCCCCTAGAATTGTAGTCAATCCATTTTTCACTAGGTTCGTTTATATTCTTAATGGTTCAAGGAGCATTTTAAGTAGGTAGGTGGTGAATGATGAGACAAACTTAAAAGCATTGGAGTTCCTCTGTTCATATAGGCATTGATGGAAATCTATTTTTATATGCTATTTTTATACTTGCAACCAAGCTTCAAAACCAGTGAGCCTGAAACATGGCTTCCTGCCCAGGCTATTCATGAAGATACTGCCACAGCACCTGAAGTATCTAATGCAAACCATGAACTATTGTAAATTGAGACTGTAGAAGAAATGTGTGAGATATCTGCAGTCTTTTTATCCACCACCATTAACATGGTGTTGATTTGTGTTGCAGGCTTTTTATAATGGGGAAAAAAAATATCTCTGCTTCCTTCCCAGCTCTCAGAGAAGCTCTCTAATAGAGGCTGCAGAAAAGGAGGGTAGGGAAAATATAGAGTTGTTAGCTTCTACTACGGTCCTTTTTTGAAATTTTTAATCAAGGGAGATGCATCTTCTCTGAATCTGTCCTTAGTTTTTCCTTAATCAGTGATTTTGACTATTAAGTTTGAGTAATAGTTCCTTATTTTGTTTCTGGTTGCTATAAATAGTCTTTATTTTCAGATACATAAAACTATCCCTAAGATTTCCTCTATTTCCTTCAATACACAGATGTACTCTATGAAAATCCTTTAACCTCAACACTTATATCTAAGCTAGTCACCCTATTTCCCCTTTTAGGTAATGGTCATAAACTGGCATGTCTAGACCACGACTCATCTCATCTGAAGTAGATGCCTCTATCTGGTCAGACTAACCTTGATGTAGTAGACGATATTTCTCTCCATTGCTTATAAAAATATCAGTATAAAAATGGAGACTAGCTCAAATGTAGACATATATATGTGGTCAAAGGAGTTCTCATTCTGCATTATTTGGAAACACGCAAGTGTGTTTTACATTTCACTTTTCAAGCACTCAGAAATGAATACAGTTCTGGAAACAGTTTTGTATTAGAAAGTATTCTTCAAAAATGTTAAGTACAGTTATTTGCCTAAAAGTGATTATACAAAGAGTTTTTATTCATCAAAATATATTAGACAGTCCTGTACAGAAGTGTATGCAATAATACAGGCAGAGTATTGTGAAGATTAGTTCCTGGGTTGTGGTTCTCATGTTGGAATTCAGACCCTATCAAATTCAGTAAGAAAAAAGTTTTCACTTGAGCTAGGCTAGGATGTTATTCATAATCTTACTACCATCTCCCATTTACCAATGAACTGAAGAAAAATCATTTTACCTGTTTGCATGATTGCATTCTTGAGTTTTCCCACCTGTAGTTGATATAGCCTTGAGTCATTTATACCTTCTGGCAAACTATCTCTTTTTGGAACAAGTATATAAAAATATGTCTGAATGTATACCTTGCTGATGAAAGAAATTTTCAGTATGAAAATAAATTGTTAAGAGGGGTGATTTTATAAAGAGGATTATGCTTTCAGTGATGTAGTG
This sequence comes from Phoebastria nigripes, assembly GCA_035582835.1. NCBI lineage: Eukaryota > Metazoa > Chordata > Aves > Procellariiformes > Diomedeidae > Phoebastria > Phoebastria nigripes. The sequence goes on from JAYKAV010003387.1 coordinate 82,753, forward strand.
TGAAAAAAGGCTGACAATGACAGGATGAACAACAAGAACAGAAACAGAAAAGTAAAATTAAAAACTAGGCATAAATTTATTTTAATTCACCAATGTTTCACTATTATTTAAATAGTTGTTTACAGAGCAGCAGCTAAGGAAGAAGAAACTGCCAAAAATGTTCTGGTTTTACCAATCTTTGCATTTTTCATGGGTTTATTTGAAGGTCTCAGCTTGGGTACAAACTGACTATAAAGAATATGTGAAAGTCAGAAAATAAGTTTAATACTGATGAAGGTAACATATAATGTTCTCATCTTTTTTGTTTCTTAATTGTTAAGCAGAACAATATGTTAAACACTTCTTTTTGTACTAAAGGCATGCTGCAACTCAAATGAAAATATTATGTACAGCAAACTAACAATAATGCTTTATAAATAATCTCAATCATTTTAATTTTAGTTATTTAGTGATTGTTTGGTATTTGGAAAGGCTATGTGTAAACAAGTTTATCTCAGTAAAACAAACAAACAAGAAAATAAACCCCTGCTTTTTGTTGAAAATGTCATCACACTGGAACCAGCATAATGAGTTTATGTGAGTTTATTTATTATTGCTGTCCCCAAGATGTCGCCTCTCATTTCCAAGCAGTTCCTGGAACGTTACAGATAGCAGTAACATGCATTTAAACTTTTGCCAAATGCCAGAGACATGGCTCAATGCACTGTAGGAGAGTACTGTGAAAGTCTGATGGTTTTGAGTACTGGTTTTCTAGTATTGCTAAACCTGGCTATCTAATGTATCATAGTGTAAGAACAGCTACCAGTTCAGAAATGCAATATAGTTAAAAAAGACTAGTCTGGTCCCATATTATCAAAATGGTAGCTTCCGTGATGGAAGATACGCATGTTCTTGATGATCTAGTCCCCAGATTTTATTTTAGCAAACAGTTGAGTTGCTTGCATTGACACTTAAACTTCTTTTCTAGACAGGCAGGAACTAGTGTCGTGGTTTAACCCCAGCCTGAGCACGACATCACATGGTATGGAATACCCCATTGGCCAGTTGGGTCAGCTGTCCTGACTATGCTCCCTCCCGGCTTCTTGTGCACCTGGCAGAGCATGGGAAGCTGAAAAGTCCTTGACTAGTAGRCTACTTAGCAACAACTAAAACATCAGTGTGTTATCAACATTATTCTCATACTAAATCCAAAACATAGCACTATACCAACTACCAGGAAGAAAATTAACTCTATCCCAGCTGAAACCAGGACAACTAGTTATTGTATATTTGAGTTTTTTATTGCTTTTTTCTGCTACTACTATTTGCTCTGTAAGGATGACTGCTTGGTTCTAATAATTCTGCATTGTACATGCTGATGATATATGGATAAAATCTTAAAACAGAAACAAGCTTTTCTATGATGCTTGTTTGTTCTATATTAAGTCAGAAGCCTATGTTTAAATTCTGACACAGACATTGCTTCTGGTCATGATCAATAAATCAGCAATACAAGATGGACCACAAGGGAATACTCATATGCCAGAAATGGACAATAGAAATTAGTAATTTTTGTTTTTCATTTCAATAGAATTTCAATAACTTATTCAATGGTTTCACAGGCTAAAGCCAACCTGAAAGCTAAGACAAGTGAGATCTTGACAATATCTGTCCAGCTCTAGCAAACTGGACTAATGCTAATCCAATGAGCTAGAAAAACAAGGAAACAAACATGAACCTTGTTATATAATTATTGCTAGCTGCACGATTTTGTAACAGATTTGAGGTTGGAGACCAGAAGGTGATAGAAACCCTGGTGACAAATGCTAATTGGTCTTAGACACAGAGAAAGTCAAAGAAACCAGGCCTGGGACAACATTCCTAATGAGGCCACTGGCAGTTTATGCTAAAAATCTAGAAAGCAATAAATAGTGAAAGCGATAGCTCCTTAGGTGTAAGACGGGCACCCACGCTCCTGGACATCTGACACCAGAGGGCTGAGCCTGAATTGGAACTGCTACACATGGGAGCTGGGAGCCCAGACAGGATGCAGTCAGAGCACATGTCCCATTCCTCTGGGCTCATGATCTAAGCGGACCAGAGGGGAAAGACTGGTGTCAGTCTGAAGTGTGTCTCTGTTGTAGAACAGAAACCTTAGACTAGCAATTGCTATCCACCTGCTAGACTCATTCTGCTTAGTAAATGGATTTTACAGTTTATGTCACTGAATGATGTGGTTTTCTTCTTGTGGCCACCCCACCCTTAACTGCCTGTGACAAGCTTTTTCATGGTACCTTCTTTTATTCTGAGCAACTATTAAATGTATATATATACTCTATCCAGATCTCAAAGGTTTGAAATATTGTTTTATGCAGTTTCTTTTGCCTCCAAATTCATGGAAGCAGGAAGCTTCCACTGAATGCCTAAGTCTGAAGGATTCCCAGGAACCCAGAGGCCAGTGATGAATGCATGCTGAAGATTCAGCTCCCATATGGTCCTGCCTGTGCAACTTAGAAGTTATGACTGCTATCATCACGGTAATTTCACTCTCTTTTATCCTCCTCTCCTTATGTGTTTCATCTTCCTATGATATCCTGACTGGTATGCATCTTATAGGACTGTGGGGCCACAGCTACCAATTTTGTGTTGAATGATTGAGAATCTTTGTGTTTCTCCAGCAGAAATAATAGGCGACAGAAGATGGCAAACGATCAATTTTTACATAAGTGGGATGATGTGTAAAACACTATACAAATCAAACTTTCTGAAAGCAAAGATATAATTGGAAATACCTGATAGTTCTTTTCACCTTGAGAAACAGCTATTCAGGAAAAGAAAAAAGAAAAAAAGAAAGAAAAAAAAAAAAAAAAAAAAAAAAAAAAAAGGCTCCAGGGATGAAAATAATGGAAGTAAGGACTTGGAACGTTCAGATATCTTTTTCCTGCAGCTTTCTGAAGAATGGATGTGCTTTCTCTCTGCCTCTTTCAAATTCTGTTTTTTTGACTAATGATTTCCTAACTACTGAACAGGAGAGATTTGTATTTCAAGATCATGAGTTTCATTCAGTTCCGAGTTTCATTCAGTTACAAGTTTCAAAGAGAAAGCAAAGACGTTTTAAATTACTTCAGAATATTTTGAAATTAAAAATGTAACTACGTAAGGAAATGGTTTTGCATATGAAACTTTTACTATGTGAGTTTCTCCGTTTTAAATGGCATGTGGAGTTTTTTTAGCTTATAATAGGAAACTATTAAGACATGTCCTTTCCATTTTGCTTTCTCTTTTAGACACTTAACACCTCTCTTTTGCTCCACCACCAAAAAAGAAATAACGCACTAACTTTAGGAAAAATTTAATTTGAAACAGAAGGGAAAAAAAGTATTATTTTCTAAATCTATATTTTAGAAATATCATAATTAATGTTTTCATTTTTATATAAATAAGCTTATTTTTCATTTATTGAAGCAGTTATGAAATTATCTTATTGGAGATAATAGACAAGGCTTTTTTATACCTTTACTATGTTTAAGATTTAGGTAAGGAGAAAAAAACAGGTTTTGATTTTCTGAGAATCCAGAAAAACATTGAAAGTCCAATGGTTAGATGAAAGACATTAGTATATTTGAGTATGTTTACTACTTCCTTTATTTACTACCATTTTTGTTTATGCTGTGCACATATATACACATTTTACATGCTAAATCATGAACCTGTCTCACCCTTTTCTACTTCAAAGTACTTTAATGAGTAGAAAGAAAGCTTTAGGATTGGGAGCCCAGGAATGGACAAGAAGAATACAGCATTTGGTCTATATCCCGGACTACCTTGCCAATATAACAACAATCAGTGTGGTATTCTGAACAAAATCAAAAAGGAGGCGAGTGCATAAAATGCACATCTATTACTCCCATGTAGATGGTACAACTGTCACATGAGGATGTGAACCAAAGACAAAATCTTACATGGTGTCAGTGATTCTTTTATGAAGCAGCCAGTGAATAAGCTTTCCAAAGGAAGTGTAGTGTCTGATTTGATATTCTGTAATAGACAGGATGCCTAGTTTAAAGTCATTAAATGGAACTACCATTTTGTAACACTGAGCAAAATGTACGAAATCATTTAACATTCTCACAGCAGTAAAAAAAGCTAAAATATCCACCCCATTTGCATTAACCTTCAAAAACTTCTTTATCTAAAAATGAAGGAACTTTTAAAAGCACTAAAAAGTACAAAGGAGCAATTAGGTGAATCAAGTCCTTACAGATGTCATGGGCGCTACTGAAAGATACCATAGTGGAAATGATGTGCTGGTACATACCATATGTTAGGAAAGCCTCAGGAAAGGTTAAAAGCAAGTGTAAACAGCTAAACAGCAAAGACATTTGCTAGAGCAGAGAAGTTTTCATTAAAAAAGCTGAAGGTGCAGTAAATTAATAGTAAGGATCAAAAACACTTTCAGCTTAAATTAAAACATATACACTAGTCAGTTCTGCTATTGACATTATGTAAGGTGTCTTCGCACAGAGATGCTGTGGGTGAAGATATGGTGGTTTTGGCAGGAGAGTCTGCAGCCACTGGAGCATGCAAAGAGCTGACAGATTCATGCCCCAGGGCCAGAGTCAGGAGAGAAGGGTTCACAGATGAAACAGGGCTACAGCTTCAGATGCTGCCGTGGGCTGGAGATTTCAAGCACTTTTTCCCTGTAATCTCTGTGCCCAAAAAGACAAATAAGAAGTCAGAGAAGTAAGAAAAAGAAAAACTCATAGCTGTGAGGAGGGAACACACATCTATTAACCTTCTTTCTATGTCTAATAAGCAGAAGGTTGGAAGGGAAGGAAAGAAGAGAGGAGGAGGAAAGCTATGATCTTACAAGGCAGTAGGAACATGGGCAAGTTTGCTCTGCCCCACTCCTTCTCAAAATACATCTTCATGTGTGGGTAGAAAAAGCAGGGATTTCCAGAGATACCTCTTCAGCACCAAGTTGAAACCATATTGAAACAAGATTGTTGGTTATGGTCCCAAACACCAGAATTTTGTTGTTTGGTATGCAGTAGTCTGGTTGTTGGGGTATCAGTAACTCTACTAGGAGTGAGAGCAGGAGCTCGGTAGTGTCTGTGCTAGCAGCAGTGGCAGGTTCAGCAGCAAAGGTCTGGTATTGGGATTGTAGTGCTGCAGTGGCAATGGTGGTGATGATCTTCCTGACTTCCTGGCTCAAGGAGGGAAAAAAAGCCAGGCACAGGTGCTCCTTTCTTTTAGTAGGCACAAACCACTCACAATGTAGCAAGAACTGGGCGGGGACAGTCATTATTCCTGGGCTGCCTAATCTTGGAGATAAGATTCTAAGTAAACATTTTGCTTGAATCACTACAGCTGTACTTGCATCCTCCTCCCCTCCCCTCCCCTCCCCACCCCTCTCCCCTCTCCTCTCTCTCCTCTCCCCTCTCCTCTCTCTCCTCTCTCTCCTCCATAAAAGTGAGCAATTTTATTTGTTTAACAGTGCAAGATGATGAACTCTGTCTTTTCATGCATATAATTTCCTCTGGCTTCAAAAACTGTCTTGCATTCTTTCCTTGAGTGTATTTAAAAGCACATTTTGGTACACTTTGGAGCCTATGTGCTGAATCATGTCAACACAGTTGTTACATACTTTCATAGTTGCGTTACTGCTATATCATATCTAAAGTGTATTTTCCATTCCTGTTGCTACCTCTTTGACTTAATTTCTTCCCTGACTTGAATTTACCTTACAGAATACAATTTCGATTTTTTTAAAGACCTGAAGAATATTTGGTTGTTTTTAGTTTTCACAGATGTAATTACCAGGTAGTTTACAAATAAGCATAATTTTGATGTACAGTAGCTGCTTTTTTTTTCCCCAAGTATCCCAGGGGATGAAAGCAGACCTTTAAAGATAAAAGTGAATTTAGAAATCTAATGAAAGTGGTTTTAATATCTTAGCTTTTGCAATAAGCTTTGCTATATAACCATGCAAATTGACTGTTTCTGCATGTGGCAACTGTATTGTGTATTTTTCCCTCTTGGATAATGTGCTTTCTCCTACTTCAAAGAATCCTAAAATAATTGGACTTGTGTTATATGTAGGAAACCAGGGTAAAATTAATTGAAATTGATGTTAATTGTATTATTTTCTTAATTGCTGCAAATGTGGGTCAACACTGCCATGGACTTCATATAGATTTTAATAGAACTGTGAATTCTAAGATATTTTTGGATTTGCTTCAAGCATTAAGTTCTTAAAAAAATTAAATGATTGGATCTCATATCTGATGCCTTCCCACTGAGAGCAGATTCTGAGTGGCCTTTTTTGAGTGGATATTCACTTTGGGAGTGTGCAAGACACGTATGGCTCGCTGTTCTAATGCAGGAACTCAAAGTATGTTTTCTAACAGACTTATCTAGCTTCAGAAGGAGAATAGTGTTATACATCAAGAAACAGAGGGCTTGGTTCAGTTGTTAGCATAAAGGTGTCTAGTGTCATTTCCTTAGGGTGCTCTGTGTGATATCCAGTTGCTGGTGTAGAAGCTCAGAGATCACCCTTAAGTCCTGTGTCACACCTCCCAGCTCTACGTGAAAGCTTCCATTGCCTTAGGGCATCTGAAATGGCATTATCCATCTGTGTCTAATGGAGATGAGAAGTTGTAAAGGAGATTTCAATTACTCCATGTAATGTGGGTAAATGTTCATGCAGGATACAAACAATAAATTAGATGTCATCAATAACTGCTTCTTGGAAAAATTAATCAGAGAACCACAAGAAGAGAATATTTTTTTTTTTTTTTTCCTAGCAATGCATAGGGTGAGGTACAGTGCCATAAAAAAATAATGTGCAATAATGACCACAGAAATACTCTGGTTTACCCAGAAGTAAAATTCTCAGTGGAGAAAAAGGATGAGACCCTCAACAATGAGTTATAAGGTCAATAGAGAAAGCTACAGGAAAAAGGTGTGGTAATTTTAAAGGAAAATGAAAAAAAAAGTGGCTAAAAGAGTAAAATATTTACATTGGGCATGAAGATTTTTCAAGAATATTTTTTAAAATATTTTTTTCAGAAAAAAAATATTTTAAAAATAAATCTTTATTCAAAATAATGTGGGGTTTTACCCAAGAATAAACTTGAAGTAGATAAATAAAAAACCAATAGAGTAGATCAGGAAAAAAGCATCAAAGGTTAATTATCAGAGAAACGTGGCTATCTAAAAAAAGATATGTTTCAAAAAGAAAAAGATGTATTCAAATGAAGAGAACATGAACTCTAGCACTGTAAATGTGTATCTTCAGCAATGTATGCACTCTTACCTCATTTACACTTCATATATGTACCTCAGTAAAGCAGATGTTAAAAGATTTTGAGAAATATCGTGTCAAAACTACTGATAATTTGTATGAGAAGGAAGAAAACTCTCAAGGATTCTGTACTGCTTAAAAATGACCAAGGTGCAGAAGGAATTAAAAAAGGCGGGTCCCATTGCAAGACAGTGTTCAAAGAATTCACATATGAAATTGTGGATGTACTAATTAATATGAAAATTAATCCTTCAGTTGGCTTAAGTAGCAGAAGTAGAAGAAAGCAGTAAGTTCATTAGTATTTTTGAAGGATTCCAGAGATGATATAAGGTACAGACTGTAACTCTGACTAATAGAAACTTTAGTAAAGAATATGTTTTGTACATATTCTTTAGCTGTACATATGCTTTAGCTGTAAAAAAAAAGTATGTCTCTCAAAAATTTTGGAGCTTCCTATAGGACACAAGAGGACACATAAGMGAAAAACAGCAAAAACTGTAACTACTAGAACCACATGTCAGTCAGCCTCACCTCCACCCCTGGGGAAGGTAATGGAGCAAAGAGTTCTGGAAACCATTTCCAAACATATTAAGGACAAGAAGGTGATTGGCATTGGTGARACACATCTGGAGTGCTGGGTCCAGGTCTGGGCTCCCCAGTACAATGGAGACGTGCACATACTGGAGGGAGTCCACTGAAGATGAATTAGAGTGTGAAACATCTCTCATATGAAGAGAGGCTGGGACTGTTGAGCCTGGAGAAGAGAAGGCTCAGGGGGATCAACGTGTATAAATACCTGATGAGAAGGTGTAAAGAAGACAGAACTAGACTCTTCTCAGAGGTAACCAGTCACAGGACAAGAGGCAATGGGCACAAACGGAAATAAGGGAAATTTGGTTTCAATATAAGAAAATATTTTCTTTCTGTCAAGGTGGTCAAACACTGGAACGTAGGTAGGAATTTGTTGTTAGTCGGTAATTCTTAACCATCTAATCAGAATGTCACATTTATTTTTCAGTCCCATTGTGGTAATACTAGCTCTTTTAGTCAAAATTAATAAAGGAAAACCTCATGAATAATTCCCTAAAATTGTTATGCTTGAAAAGTTACTAATATCTATGCCCTCTTTTTGATGTTTTTCTCACCCATCCATGCTCCTCTAGGCCCTAAGGCTGATCATGTCTCTCTGAAGCAGGGACACGGTGGGGTGTCACAGTGAGTTGTCAACATCCCAAGTTCTCTGTAGGAGGGGAGTTTGATGTTCCCTTAAAGTCTAAAAGCTGCACTGCAGCCTCCACCAGCCTCCACCAGCTGTTATTATGCAGTGATTTTCTCACGCCTTTACTGTATGTGGTATTCACAGAGCTTCAGCTACAGCACGGTAGGGGCAATAGTCACTTGACCACTAGGGAACAGCTAAAACCAGGTCAGACCAAAGCAAACCCTGACAAGCCCTTAGACCCAGCACTGTCTTGTAAGTACAAAGTCTGTGGTCCTTTATTATTAATGGCAAAAATCATATTTACTGGTTACTTACTTCACCCTGTTTCTTACTTTCTTTCCCTAAACATTCAGTACTGCCATAGGTGGAACTTAGATCTTAGGATCTTAAGATGCTTGATTTTTTGAGGTGAGGGAGGTCTTGTACAAGGTGATAGTCTGCTCAGGGTTTGTGCAACTTATCCCTCAGGATTGCCCTGCAGAAGAGAGAGTTTTCTAAGCAGAAGGATCTCAAAAACTACTTACTTAAGAGGCACAAAGGTCAAACTGAGGCTTGAAGCAAATCAACAGACACAGTCTGAATAACAGATTGATCTTTTTTACCAACTATGTGTGCCTGAGATTTGAAAGGGGCTGCCCTTCCCCTTGCTCTGATTATTCCTGGTATTCTCCCTGTCTTTAAAGTCTGGTGCACGCTGTATCTTGATACCTTAATTTACAAGCTACAAACTGATACAGTTAAAGCAACAAGGCTTGTGATCTGAAGCCAGGAGGTAGTATTTCTACACATCTTAACATAGGAAAGTTGAGCAGAAAGGTTAGTTCCCACTGCTGTACTTGACMTTATGAGTTGGTTCAGGGGGGGGTTGTTCTTAGCATTTATCATCAAGGGTTTAAAAACAAAGAGGAAACTTTTGGATTATTTTTCAGAAGCTTAATTTTCCTGAGTTTTATTTAAAGCATTTCAGAGCCAAAATTGGCCATAAAGAGTGGGTTCTTCAGCTAAGATCAGGGTATTGGAGTATAAGCAGCCTCAAGAAAGCAAAATTTGGTTTCTCTACAATGAAACAGGTTAAAATGATTGTCTTGAAGATATTTAAGCAATAAAAAATGTGACATTACATTTAGATATGAAAGAATTTTCTTTGGTTTATTGTTTTGATGTTTTTTTTTTTTCTTTTTTCCTTGTTATTTTTCCTTTCTGTTTTGTTTGATATTTCTTGCTAAGTAGTAGTTTCATATGTCTAGGCACTACTTCTGCTGAAGTGGATCTGAAAGCCATTACAAAGCTGAGCACAAGTCAATATCATACTGTTGTGAAAAAAGGAAAGATCTTTTTTCTGTCTTAAAAAAGTGTAGCCTGTAAGATGGGTAAAATAAATTTTTTGCTCCTCTCTGTACTCTTTAACATCAGATGAACTAGATTTGGGCACTGTACATCTGGGGAGATGGGGTCTAATTCAAGAAAATCCATATTGGAAAACCAAGAATGGTTAGAGATCAGGTCAATATGACCTCAAATTTAGGACAGTTTAAACTAAGAGGATATGCTAATATTCAAATATGTAAAAAATGATTTTAAAAAAGAAGGCAATAATTGACTTCCTATATCTACAGTAAAACAAGAAATAAATAGATGTAAATTGCAGCAAGGAAAACTCAGGACAGATATTAGGAAAAGCTTCACTGTGATATGAACATTAGTATAGCCTGCCTGGGCTGCTCCTTGCCTATGTTGCACAGTATGCTGTGCCTGCTCTTGTACCTTACTGAGCTTGACCTTGCCTTGCTTTCCTGGTTTGAGCTCCAATCTGCCTCTTCATTAGAGACTCGCATGGCAGTCTGTTGGCTAAACCTGGTTACCATCACTGGACCTACACTGCTCTTCTTGTTTGAGTGCTGTGGGTCTGCACTTTTGTTGGAGGGGGTCATTATCCTGCCTGCCTTGCTGTCACCCCCAGCTTATGTCTCCTTCCAGGGCAGTTCAACCCTGATATCTTCATTGCAGGAAGTCCTTAAGAACAAGCTAAAAACTTCTGCAAAAATGACACGGATGTAGCTGAGCTTGTTTTGGGGCAGGAAGATATGTTACATAAACCCTTTTAGAGCCTTCCAGTTTTGCATTTGTGATTATAGTACAGGTCATTCTTACAATAATTTCTATGTATGTTTGATGTTTTTATTATTTACAGGTATTTCATGTGATTACATTTCAGATTATTGAAGGATTTACTTTTTAAATTGCTATTATTGATACAATGTCTATTATACATATCAAAGAATTTGAATTTTATTTCTCTTTTGTATTTTATACAGGTATCTATTGCCAGCTAAAGAATCAGATCCCACTATGTTCCAAAAAATTATAAAATTTACTGTCAGGGAGAGGAAAGAGAAAGGATTAAAGAACAACTGTGTATGCCAGGCATCCAACAGTGAAACTCTCTGAGGAGTTAACATTACACAAGATACCTGTATTCTAACAAGTTGCTTTATGTTCATGCTTTGTAGAAGGTGGTAAAGGAATATATTTCTTTTTTGTGCAGCTTTTTAAAATACAAAGTCATCACATCCCATTGCTACACTGCACAGTAATTGATCTAAGATAAGATAAAAGAAGGACTTACTAACATTATGTGGGAAAAAAAGAATCTTCTTTACATTGTGACTCTAGGCGTTCCCATCTAGATGGCCAAGGTAAAAGGCAATGGGAAGGCTTAGATTTAAAGGACTTTTAAAAACAACTCAGAAATTGGGAGTCATGTGATTGCCCATGAGTCCACCATGATAAGTTTATTTGCTTAGTCACTGGAAAATAGTAAGAGCATAAGCAGACAGAGAAAACATTTTCAGTCTTTTTACCTGTTTTCTAGTGTGACCCAGATACTCTTTCACATTGTCTGATTTCTTATAAATGCTCAGTGGATCTTTGTAATTATGTGCTGAGTGCTAGCAAAAACTGTCAGACTTAACAGCAACATTTAAAACCAGCACTGAGTATTTTTTTTATTTCAATGACTGTATCTTATGATTGTGCAACTGAAGAATACTTAAGTTCCTTTCCTAAAACTTGTAAGTAGACTGAGAAAATCTATTTTTATGTATCTGGTTTCTGTATTTGTACATAGATATTTGTATGTAATTGCTACTGTAGCCCCTTCATGGATCTATCTAACAGTARCATTTCTCCCTCTGATTAAGTACTTCGTGAGTTTTGTGAAAAATATTTTCTTTCTCCCCCATATTTGAAGTTTGTATTTTAGTTGAATTTTTAGTATCTGCAAGGATGGAGAATCCTAGTGTTTCTGGGCAACCTGTTCCAGTGCTGCAATGGTGAAAATAAAAAAAATAATCTCTGTAGTTAATCTGATTTTCCCATGTTGCAACCTGCGTCCATTTCCTCTCATTCTATCCCTATATACCTCTGAGAAGAGTCTGGGTCCATCTTCTGTMTACTGTGCTGTTAGGTACTTGAAGACAGCAGTAAGATCTCCCTTTAGTTATCTCCTACTAAGTCTAAACCCAGTTTTCTCATCTTCTCTTCATAAGGTGTAGTGACCTGTGGCAAACAGGACAATGGAAACAAGAGCAGAATGTGATGAGCCTTGGTACAGCGTGTGGACCAACAAGTGACAGGAGAACAATACCTGCAACTGTGAGAAAGGTGCACTGTGATATCAGCATGGGCTGATCTGATTAGTGGCCAGTGCAGGCAACTCTTAAGGAAAATTAGGAATGGCCACGTCCTCTGGCCGCCCCTGCCCAGGACGCTCCTGCCCAGCTGCTGGAGCCCATCCCAGTGCCCCAGGGACCCGGGGCCTCTCTCCAGGCTGCGGAACGTGGCTGCCGTTTTCCCCTTTGCAGGTTCAACCAGCAGAGAAGCTGAGCATATATCCCAGACACACACACACACAAAGGACATGGACATGGCTGGTCACACAGATGGCCACAGACAAGGCGCTGCCCCCAGCAGCACCCACATTGAGGACTCACAGCAGATGCAGGCACAGACAGCCACGTCCCCTCCTCCTCTCGGGCTGGCAGAGGCAGAAGGTCACTGCTGCAGCACACACACCACGCTCTCCAGGTTCACAAGCACACGCACGTTCCCGGATCCCCCGAGCACCAGCACGGCCCCTCTGCCCGCCCGGCACCCCTGCCTGGATCCCGGCCCCCCTTTCCCGCCCCACAGGTCCCCGACTCGCCAGCTGGTCCAGCTGGGTGCTTGCTGCACACACGCAGCGCTCACACACCCGTCCCACAGGCACCCCACACTCACGGGTCCCCCTGAACACCAACACAGACCCTCCACCGGCCTGATACCCCTGTCCAGACCCAAGGTGATCAGGCACAGGGCTCAGACAGACAAGTGTACTGACCAGCCGTGTTTTACACTTGACTGGCCCCTTTTATACCTTATCTGTCCACTTCCCCACTTTGTTCCTCCCTGCTCCCTCTTCCCCTGCCTCCTTTGTCATTTGTCCCTCAGGTTTGTGTCCCTGTATGCTCTTGTTTATGGCCTCCTCCTCTTCATATTTTTTTTTTTTTTTTTTTTAWTTKAAAAGGCCCTTAACCAGATATCCTTAGAGGAGCAGACAGTCTGCTTTCACATACCCTTACACTATCTAGCTGTAAAGACCCACAGCAGTAGAGACTGGGGGAACACTGTTAAGCAGATGTTGTGTTTTAACACTGGCCAGCACCTAAACACCACGCAGCCACTCGCTCACCGCCCCCCTCCAGTAGGATGGGGGAGAGAATCGGGAGGGCATGAGTAGGAAAACTCGCGGGTTGAGATAAAAACAGTTTAATAATTGAAATAAAACAAAGCAGAACAGTAATACTAACAGTGATAACAACAACAATAACAGAATATACGAAGCAGGCAATGCACAATGCAACTGCTCACCACCCGCTGACAGACGCGTTGCCCAATACATGAGAGCCCCTCCCGGGATCCAGAGCCCCCCCAACACTTAGTTCTTATACTGAACATGACGTCACATGGTATGGAGTACCCCATTGGCCAGCTGGGTCAACTGCCCTGGCTATGCTCCCCCCGCCATCTTCCCATGCACCTGGCAGGGTATGGGAGGCTGAAAAGTGCCCGGTGCAAGCACCACCCAGCAACGCAACACTCAAAACATCAATGGGCTATCAACGCTCCTATTATACAGCACGCCCCTCCAGCTACTGGGAAGAAAATTAACTCTGTCCCAGCCGGAACCAGGACAACAGTTGATGTCCAAACTGCATAGTGCCATGTCACTGTGTTAATAACTATGGTGGGTTTCCATTGATGTGTGTGCATGAGTTATGGGAGAAGCTTTTCCCTGACAGCCTATCTTTTGTTTCTCTGCTTGATAAATTGAACTCATCAGTGTCACTTTTCCCCTCAGTGACACACCCTGTGCTCCAACCCCCCAAATATCCTTGGTAGCCCTCCACTTGACTCAATTCCAGCACGTCAAAGTCTTCCTTGTACTGCAGACCCAAGAGTGCAGGGGACGGTACTCCAGGTGCCAACCGGTGGCAGCTGGCTTCAGTCTTGCTAATACAGTCTGGCAGGTGATTGGCTTGCTTTCTTTGCTGTAAGGGCCTGTTGATGACTCATGTTTAGCTTCTTGTCCTGCACATCCCTATGTCTTTTCCAGCAGCCTGCTTTCTAATCAGCAGGACACTAGTCTGCACGGTTGCATTGGAGGTATTCTGCCCAAGTGCAAGACTTCACATTTGCCTTTGTTGAATTTAATGAAATTCCTCCAGCCTGTTGAGGTCCCTCTGAGTAGCAGCTCCCCCCTTAATATCAGCTGCTTCCTACAACTGGTTATTTTCTGGGGACTTGTTGGGGCTTTCTGTCCCATCTTCTAGGTCTTTAATGATATTAAATAGTCAACAGAGCTTATTTTCTCTTCCTAGAAGGCTATCAAGTGGGCCAGGCATGATTTGGCCTTGCTACTTCTTTATCAACTGTTCCTAATCACCTTCTTGTCCTTCATGTGACTGGACATGGCTTTCAGAGGGATCTGGCAGACTGATGGGCTTCTAGTTCCCTAAGATTTTCTTCTTACCCTTATTAAAGAAAAGAGTAGAGATTTGTCTTTTTAAATACTTGTCAGTTCRTACTTACAATAATGTAAAGGCAAACTACTGCAGCTGCAGTGAACAACTATGGAATAATTTCCATACAATATCCTGCCCACAATAGCGAATGTGATTTATACAAACAAAAGTAATTCAGCTTCTCTAAGATTGCATATATCACCATGTTGCTTTTCATTTATAAAAACTGTAACAACTTCAAAGATTTGTCATGCTTTTGTAGCTTTCTCTCATCGTTAGCAGGCAGAATACTCTGTGTCCATATAGCCACACGACTTCTGCACTACACATGGGGAAGGAACTCTATCCACAGCTCTTCTTTTGGGATGACATTGGTTTCAGCCTTTTTTAACTCCACATCATCAGTAATCAACATTACCTCTGCTCACACTACCATCAGCAAGAGCATAACAACCTTCAGATTGTTCCAGAGTGCTATCATATTCCTGACAGAACAAATTTACAATAAACCGTAATCAGCAAAGACACTGGTCAGAATTCATTCTCACTTATACTGATGAAAATCCAAAGCCAGCTGAACTTAGTTAAAATGTTATCAGCTGACTCAGAACAGAGTTCTCAGATGGTAGCAGAATTTGTCAATTTGAACCCTGAAGTATAATTCTTTGAGTTTATGTTGGTACATCTGAMATATTATTGACCTTTGCCAGTCTAGCTGATGCTTGGCAGTGTCTGTCCAGTAGCTCATACAGCACTGTGTTTAACTATAATTATGAATTTTGATGACAGTATGAAATGCTTCTTCCTCTCTCTTTCTCTAAAAAAAAAAAAAAAAAATTAAAATAAATGGGCAGGTAAAATACACATGGATCTAAAATCTAAGACATACAAAGTAAAGAGAAATGTTCCAGCTTAAGGATTACTGTGAGCCTGACCCCATATTAACTTTACATTGCAAATCACATAAAGAGAGCACTTAATTCAGAACAAATACATAAAACTAATGAAGTCCAGCACTCATTAATCCTATTAGAAATAAGTGGTTTAGTAAGCACTTTAAGGTTTTCTGTTTCTTTTAAATCCTTAACAAACTTTAATATTCATTTYTATATGCAATACAAAGCCCCAGAATTTGTCTGTGGGCATATGTCCATATGTCTGTGCATCTGCCTGATTATGAAAAGTAATTGAGAGTTTGGAGCATGGATAGAATGCCTCCAGAGCACCATCCTTCATAAAAGTTTCAGCAATCTTTCTTTATTATTATTATTGTTATTGTTATTGTTATTGTTATTATCATCATCATCATCATTATTATTATTATTATTATTATTATTATTCACAAAGCTCGGGGAGAATAAAATGGTATTTTTTTGAATACGCAGCATGTAGAGGTAGGGAATGATAATATTTCTAGTGATATTACTGATTTCCAGGTGAGTCAGTTCTGCAAGCATCAAGCTGCTAATGCAGACAATGATTCTGTCATCTGTATCAAATGAATGTAGGGCATAAGCTTTCTGATTCAATTCTATGTTAGGGTTTAATTTACTCCTGTCAAGCTTTACATATTGGCAAGGCAGGCAAGGTAAGCAAGGCAGGCAAGCAATCAGAGTTAGCAGAAAGAGATCCAATAATTGGGACTGTCCTAGAGTCAATGCTGTGCAGAAAAGAGAAAACTTAAAATTAAGAGAGCTAAAGAATAGTATACCTTTGAACATAGATCCAGGGCCTAGGGAGTCCCTGGGTGGAGTGTAAAGTGCTTTTTCTTCTGGGCCTTCCTGAATTCTCTATAAAAAAAGCTGAGCATCTTCTCTGAAGCTCAGATCACCCTCAGAAATATTTCTGCCAGCATGGTGAACATCATCAAGAGAGCTCATCTTGACCATGAATAAAACTCAAATTCTGAATCCATAAAAAAATAGAATTTCAAGATTTGGACAATTATTGTTTTCTGATTTTAGTTTTTCAAGTTAAGTTCTTGCATCTGTCTCTCATAAATTAACGAAGCAGGGATATACATCTTTCAACACAAAAGAAAAGGATCTCAATCTATTGTGCTGTGATGAAAAATGTCACCATTAAGACTTTATRACTTTTAATTTGAGACTATTTTGAGGACTTCTTAAACTGGAAAATGTTTTCTTTGCACAATATAACAAGAGACCTATTCATGAAATTTATTTATTGACATTGTTGGTATTATTCTGACATTTAGTTTACAACTTTTAGGGTTTTTTACAAGTTTTTTAGTTTTAGGTTTTTCRCATTTTAGTCTTTTAGTTTTTACAACTTCAAAGGTTTACAAATTTTAAAGCTTCTAAAATGGTGAACAGTGTATTATTTTCCACTATTCAGTAATTCAAAAGTGGGCTAATGTARTTATTCTCCAAAAAATTAAGAGGTTGCAAAACAAAATTAAACATGCATTTACAAAAATATTTCATTTAGACCATGAGTGTTCAAGTAAGAAAACAAAAAGGTGTGACCCTATGAAAACATGAGATTACAACAGAAATTATAAGAAATAGTTCTTATTAAGAAATATTATAAGAAATATTTCTCTTCATCATTTAAATATCTGATAATGGAGGTTTAGCTCAAAGATGAGAAAATTATGTCCTTAATTAAATGCTGAAAAGGTCAATATAGCTTAGGCTAACTTTGKTCACTACCTGTGGATATCTATTTTAGTGAAAATATATGGTTTGTCTTGTCCAGCTTCTTTTATTTTTCCACTACGGTTTATTTTCCCTAAAATAATCACAATAAGTGCCAGCAGTATGCCTTTTTACTTGATCATTAAATTAGTATGGAGATGGTTTTTTCAGTCAAAAGATGAGAAGGTGATGATGTTGATTTGAGATTTTCACAGTGACAGGAAGATGAGGTTTTTGACAATAAAAAGAGCTGAACCCACTAATTACAGAGAAATAATACAAATCATGATGATAGTGGTATTTTGGTCCTACTTTTCAGATAAGTATAAGAACAAAATTGCAAAAGCAGCATTTGATATATGAAACCATATACAGTTTTACCACAGACATATATCTGCTTTCACCATCGTATCAATATTTTTATTTTACTCAAAACATGGATATTATTTCTTATGATCACAATGCAATGATGATAAATATTTAACACATATGTYTGTTAAGTTACTCAAAATCCCTGATTCAAGGAGTTATGCTAACCGAAGCAGAACAAAAGGTACAGTACAAACCTTGATATAAGTATGCTGCTGGGTTAAGCACTTTTTAAAAATTTTTGCTTAGTCAAGCTACTTTCAAACTTTTACTTTCTACTACAGGAAACATAGCAGAAATTAAATGCTGTTGTGACACATCTGAGAAATCACTTCCTAGTAATTTACCTTCAAATGTTAACAGCTGATTCAGGTTGAGATTAATTTCAAACCCATTTAGAGATCTAAAAGTTAGCCTTCAGAATCTGAGCAAGGATCACTTTGTAATCAATGAAGAGAAAATAAACAGCTCCAGAAGAAAATTCAGTTTGTTATAAGACAGACATCTACCATAAATTAGATGAGTGTCTTCTGGAGATATTTATTCCTCTCCTTTGGCCATAATGAGAGCTTAGGATAACTTAGATGGCAGCTGGTAAARATCTAAATTTAGGTGAAATTGCTGTGTGCCTTATTACATGCCAGTAAGTTTAAAAGGTTCTTTTCCATGAAATTCAACTAACTGTAAAGCCCATCTCAAGGAATAAAATGCATCTACGCTTTGGTACTTAATCATCCTTGTCAGGGCTAATAAATTAAACATATCCCAGACTGTTTTCTGACATCGAAGCCAGCTGCCACAGAAAGGTTTGCGCCCATACTGTTGAACCTGCTGCTCTCCAAACGAGCGTAGCCACAACCACCCTACGGGGACTGGACTCTCGCCTGTGCAGCGGTGCAGAGTGCCAGACGGTCCAAGCCAGACTGTGGCTGGGATTGTTCCCACGAGTTAGCTAGGTAAACAGTCAGTCCCACAGCCTGGGAACACTCTGTGGTGCTGGCTTAATTTATGAAATGGTTAACACCTTCTTGTCTGTCAATGTACTCTACTGAGAGTGTATAAAATACAAGATTACTGCTACATTAACAGATTACATTACTGACAAGCATTATTGTGGTTTTTATCCATGAAACAATTACRTTCACCTTAAGTGAAATGGACAACATGAAGTGAAATGGATATGTGTTAGCAAGAATAGCAACAAACAAGTGGTTTCTTAGTACAAACTTCAATGGTTTTCAGATGCTTGAAAGGATCACTGAAGCACTGTGCAGACATATTCATTCAGTACTTCAGAGTTCTACAAAATGGTAACACCATATTCCTTTTCATCGTCTAGTCTGGGATTTTAGATCATAAAGAAAACAAAATGTTAAAATGGATCTTTTTGTTCATACACTACATATGAATTGTATATGCTAGGATGACCTTAAATTAGCATTTTAAAATCCTGTTTTAGTGCCACGCAGAGCTAATTTTAGGGGCAGCAAACACGAAAATGCTGGTTTCTGGCCAAGGAAAAGGGCCTTCTGGGTAAGTTAGAGAACAGTGAAAATGGGAAGTAAAAGTGGCCAATATTGGGCTCACCTTACAGGCCCTATGAATCAATAGTTGTGCCTGCTACTTGAAAGCAACAACCTGGTGCTAGAATATACAAGCAACCCATCGCTTTGCAACTTTGTATTTGAATGTCATTACATCCCAATGATATCTTAAAGACATTAAACGAACATCTGAACATTCAATCAGTAAGTAAAATTCAGGGAAATTTGTTTTCTACCAAAATAGTGGTATGCTCAAATTAATATAATATCTAGTATTTTTTTTTTTTTTTTTCCTTTTAATTTGAACCAAAGACACATTTCTCACTGATGTGCTTTTGGGACTTTTCAATGGAAAAATTCATTTGAGCAGCTTTGCTTTATCAAGTTATAATGTCTTAGAAAAGACCCCCAAATATTTTAGCGTTGAAGAACTAGAAAGAGMCAGTGAAGAAGCCACCACTGAGGTTTGTGTTAGAACCACTCTGGGCTGCAGCACTTTGGGTCAAACTCTGGCAAAGGGAATAGTAGCTAATTCTGCAAATGCAACTGTCAGAGRGTTTGCTTCTGAAAGTCAACTACAAACATCAGAACTGGCTCTTTAGTGTTTACGGTAATGGTTTAAATGTCAAATATCTTCAGTAAACACTCTTATTCAGTAAACTCTTTGCTCTATACTTCAGTAATTAGACATAAGACCAAATTATTCTCCAAATGCCAGAAGTTGATGGTATTACAGAATGTAGGTCAAAGCTAATTTGTAAAAGATACACATTCTGGGGAGGAGACAGAATGTGTTATCAGCTACTTTACATTCTTTATATGACTGTACTAGGTCTGTGTACCAAGTGCTTCAAAATTTGTTGAACAAAAGACACTTTTATGGTTTAATCTATCCCATTTGTTCAATCTTCATTCCACTGTTCTCCTTTGTCATCATGCCTTTCATTTTTTTCCTATCTAACACCAAGTTCCCTTAGTTTCATTTAAGTTCATGAGATATTCAGCAAGTAGAAATATTTGCGTTTGGATGCCCAAATACTCATGAATAGTGACTAAAGTAATAATAGGAAAAAGGAGTTCAATTAATCTGTTTGTGCATGCGTGTTTTCTTTTACACACATTTTTTATTGTCCCTAATAGGAAGAGAACACTTGAAAGATGTTTCAAAAACACAGCATTTGATACAACTTAGTTTTTAAAGTGGAATTCTCTTTCTGCAAAAAGTAGAAGCCAGAAACAAAAAATAAACAATGAAATAAAATAGCTAAGGTCACTTATCAACAGCCACTCTATGACATGCAATGAAATCCTATTTTCTTTGCCCATTGAGAATGTAAAACCGATTCTACACTGAAATTACAAAGGTTTTTTTTAAGTCAAAATGAAATGGAAAGGAAAATGTATCTGCAGTAGCTCTGCAAAGCTTCATAGGTTTCAGTGTAGGCAAAAAAAAGCAGAGTTAAAGCCTTTAAAGAATGCTAGTGCTGTAATCAAGCAATGAGATCAAACTGAAGCCAGTGCTGCTACTTCCTCACTGGTGCTGCCACCAGAATTCATATCTCATATTTGTATTTCATATAATATTTTCTTTTCCTCCACAGACAGATTATCTAACTATCTAAACTATCTAATATATCTATTTTTTATTCTATCATTCTATCTGTATCTATATCTATTTTTCTTAATATACACACATGTATACACATACCACATTTTTTAGATCTTGTAGAACTGATATGTTTGTAAAGGTAAAAACCCCAAAATTAGTAGGAGTTGAGAAAACCCAAAAAGTCTTTAAGCATACTGCTCTTTTCTGTAAGAAAGAAATTTAACTATAACAGCTGAAACACATAATAGATTTATGTATGTAAGAATAGATACCTATATAGATATATTTCAATTGCAAAAAATAAGAAAATTAAGAAATGTCACTTTCTTACATTTCATTTCTTACTTTCAGGATAGTGCTAAGACAGAGACAGATCCACACTGTGGACAGCAGATCTTTGTTAACCTACAATACAACAACATTGCAGAAAGCAATGTCTGTAAAAGCTTATTTAAAATTCCAGCAAGGCTGATACCCAATTAGCAGCAAAACCTGCATGAACTATGGCAACAAGGAGATTCCATTTTGTGAACAAGAAGCAATTATTAAAAGAGAAATCTATATAAGAAATATCATAAAAGGTTCTCCCTGTACTCTTTTCATCAGACTTCAAAGGGACTTTTCTCAAACGCATTAYAAATATACTATAATTCAAAGGTTGCATTTATGTTGTGAAATTAGCTGCAAGAAGCAAGAGAACTGAAATATGCACACTATAAAAAGAGTAGCTTTTGTTTCGTCTGAAGAGAAGTGATAATTTCAGCAACAGAAGTTTTCCACGGGCTTTTAAATTTCAAAAGGAAAAGAAGTACATCCTATATTTTCTGGAACTATCTGAAATAAGACAAAGAAATCAATATAATCTGAATCAAATAAAAGTGACTAAACCAATATGATTTTGGTAAAGATTAAAGATTGGATAAAGAGAATAGTACTGAGCAATGAGAAGGACATTTCTGCACTATGCATGGGTGGAACTAATAATGGAATGCCATGGCCGGTTAGAGTATCTGCAGTCCAAGAAGAAAGTGTTAGCTGCAGAAGACTCAAAGAAGACCAAAGGAACTATTCTTAGCTTTAAAAGCATTCTGAATAGTTTGAAACACCACATATTCAATCATTTTAGTTTAATAAAAAAAGTTAAGGTATAACTTGGTCAGCATATATAGAGAATGAACAGTGAAGTGGTAACAGAAACCAGTTTAAAGTAGAAGAAAAGAGCAAAATTACATCTACTGAGAGAATTACAGTGGACTTTCTATTACTGACATACTTGGGACAAGCTTGGATATTTTAGAAAAATATTTTTTAGTTGCATTACAAATGACCAAAGAGAAGCCTTACATTTTTTATTGTATTGAAATATTTCTTTTGTTATTTTTCTTATAAGACTATATTATGCTGACAGTTCTTAACAAACCAGTAGTCATCAGAAAATTAGAATATCTTTACAAAACTCTCATTCTATTTTTCCTTTTTTTTCTTTTTTTTTCCTCTGAAAGATCTGGGTGAAAGGTAAGTGACCTATAAAATGTCATTTATTTGTCTTTAAAACAGCTGAGGTGAGGTAGTACAATAAATACTAGTAGTACAGTCTTTCTTAGGAATCTGGTCCTGTAGTATAATCTTTCACAGATTCTAGACATTTCTTTTACACATATGAATTTCCCATCCCAGACAAAGTTAATAGTGAATTGGCAATATTTCTTTTGAAGTCTCTCTGAAGCATCCTCACACTCTAACATAATAAAAACAGCTCGTTTTTTTTTTTTTTCTGTTTGGTTTGGTTTTTTTAAAATAGAGACAAGTCTAAACATTGGCTAATTTCTAACTCATGCCGTATGCATTCTCACTCTATACAGTTAAATAATTATCTGTAATACAGCATAATTTGTAACATTTTCCAGCAACTGCGATGTAGTTTAAACACCTATTTGCCTATCATCATATTGATTGTCTATTTATGGATACATAAAGCAATTTCTGGAATTGGAGAAGGTGTTAAAACACTCAGCTTGTTTACTTTAAATGTGAAAATACCCTGGAGGCATAACTGTGAACAATGACCAACAAATGAAAGGAGGTTTAAAGTATGTATCAAAAGAAGATACAGGAAAGAAAGAAAAGAAAGAAAAGAAAGAAAAAAAAATAGAGGAAGGAAGGAAGGAAGGAAGGAAGGAAGGAAGGAAGGAAGGAAAGAAGGAAGGAAGGAAGGAAATCTAACAAGTTTTATAACTTTCAATAAAGGTGGTATGATAACATATTTCAAAGGTAGATTTAATAAAAATCTACTCAGACTTCAAACACAAGTTACTGTATTCTGTGCTGCACAGTGAAAAAAACAATGGGTCAGATTTGTGGGGAAAAGAAAAAAAGAAAAAAAAAAAACAAAGAGCAGATGTCAAGAAACACTTGATCATGCAGAGACTCGTAAACATGTGGAAGCATATGAAGCATAATCACTGAGTCAAAAGCATTGGAGCCATTGCAACAATTAGATGGCATCCTAGGAGACATGCAACACTAAAAAGGACTTTGGTGGGTTGAGTGATCTTTAGTCATTTCACCAATATCTCTTATCTTTTATATTTTTTTTTTTCTCTTGGCTGTGTAGGGCAATACTTTGCTTTCCATCTGTTATAAATTGTTCAGGGTATTGCACAATAAATTAGGGATTTACAAGTTAATCTAGAAAAGTTAATTACAGAGCTTTTTTCTTTTTTGTTTTTTTTAAGAAAAGAAAAAAATTGAGAAAAGAACCCCCAGTAAACCAGAATTTCTTAAAGGTAATTTAAACAGAAAATTATATTTTATATACTGTGAAAATACTATATTTGATCTTTTCTGTAGAAAAATAAAATGAAGCAATTTGGAAAAGTAATGGGATTTCCATTCAATCCACCCATTACTACTAATCTGTATGTTGATACAGATTTATCTGTGAAAAAAGGAACCACCTTAACTGTCTTACACATTTATGCTAGTCCCAGAGAAGATAATGAGATGATTCGTATTTAACATCAGTAGAGTTTGGCTTATGTGTTAGAAATATTAATGGTGTTTGGAATGCTTAATAAGTACTCAATTATAATCAATACTTCATAATCCTTACAMCTCTGTTGATGTAAATCCTTAATGCTTTGTTAAAAATATTAACACCTTGTTCTCCTTTCATATAATATTTTTGAGAAGTAAAAATTAAACTAATTTTAAGGAGATGTTACAGAAAGTTAAAAAACTAAAATATATTTTATGAGAACATATATTACTATAGATATAAAATAGCAATATTTGTGATTTAAATTATGAAAATTTACAGAAATTTAATTGTTTCTTTTTGTATAATCGACTATATAATTTCTTATCCTGTATTTTTGTTTTCAATTCTAAAGCTATAATTAATGAAGGAAGGATCCTCACTTTATAGTCAGTGAATGTTAACCGTGTATTGTTTAACTGTTATTTCATTCTCAGTTAGATAGAAGAATTTAAATAAATTCTTAACAAATACATAAACATCTGTTAGTTTGTTTTCAATTTTTTTAGGTAGTAGTAAATTCCTTTCATTTCTCACTGATACACATACTTCCAGTATTTACTCCTAATGACTTAAACCATTTTTGCTGCTCTCCTTGTTTTGACATCCACATCCCTACAACAGGTTACTTTCTCCTAAGCCATAGTACAGTGCTGTATCTTTGGAGGTTAATTTTTAGATTAAAAAGGAAATCAATGAACTGCAGCTGGGATGTAAGTCAAGTCATTTATCTTTTTCACAGTTATATTCTATCCTTAAAATTCAGGGGACAAGCAATATGCAGAGTAATTTTCATTTTTCTGGGCAACTCAGCCAACTCCTTGTTTTTTTCAAAGAAACCCTTGAAAAATTTGGCCTGGTGGAAAAAAGTGTTTCAGAATCCTTTTTGCAGTGCTACCTCTCTCCTTAATCAACATAACCCATCTGGAAAGGGNAAAAAAAAAAAAAAAAAGAAGCAAACAAAAGCTACCGCACAGAATCAAAACTGTTGATGTTCCTTTGGAAGACAAGTAAAACACCTAAAGAAGCTGGGTCTAAGGTATAGAGTCGATGCAAATTGAGCTGGTTTAGAAACAGATTTGTCAGGGATGAGGGAGGGCTAGAAAAAGGGACTGCACTGACAGTAGAGGAGTAATGAAGAAAGAGGCTTTGAGGAGAACAGGACTGCTCCTTTTGGTGACACTAAACCATTCGGTGGTCTTGGTGGCACCATCAAACTATAGTCTCAGGATCTGAGCACCAGTGAATGAGGTCAGGCACTGGATGCAGATCTTCCACACTGCTTAATTGTTTCAGGCCATTTCAGTTAAGTCTTTCCAAGATAATGACTGGGCATAGCTTGGAGCACTGTTCCCTTCAGTTACAGCTGGGGAAAGGCAACAGGATGCCGTTGCAACAGGACTGACCCCTTCATCTCTACACAGTCCTCTAACATTAATGCCAAAATGCTTTGCACTTTCATATACTCTCACGTGCTCTGAAGTCATAGTCTAAGACATGCAACATATACCCTCTTTTTTAGAAGCACTGCTCAACGCATACAACCGAATCCTAACATTTCAGAGATTTTGGCCTGAAAAACTTTAAAAATGACTGTTATGACTGAGTAGCTGTGGTCCAAACAGTAATGGATTCTGACAACACGTTATAAAACAAAGCTTTATCGAGGCAGGAAGAAAGATGAACAACAACATGCCCATACAACAACTCACCCAATCACCAATAGCAAATACAGGATCATAAGTGATGCTGTGGCTCTGGCAGATTGCCAGGGACACTTAGTATCTGGGTCATCTGGCACCAACGGCCAATCATGTAAATTCCTTTTGAATGCAGGTAAGAGTTGTGCCACCCCTTGACTCCACCAGTATGATCTGAAGTATCACACCTTAAATGGATAATGTGGGCGGCATCCTGCCTATGCTGCTGATACCGGTAAACAGTCAGGGCATCAGGAGGCAGGGTGGTGGCAGTCTGTCTATGACAATGGTGTTAGTCAAGGGGCAGGGTGTTAGGAGGCAGGGTGTCAGTACTGCATGAGCTGACATGAATCTTGGACTAACRTCAATATATTATGGATGCATCCAATTGGCTATAAAAGGGATGAGTTCTACCTAGCCTCGACTTGAATCTACCCATGCCACTTATGTCTGGAGCCAAGGACTAGTCCCTGCCTTTGTTTTATTTAGCAATATAAAGTACAGGAATAGCTTAGCATAGCCATAGCCTCAGGTTCAAACTTTGTCTCAGTAATCAAAGTAGAAACTTTAACCCCAGTTCACGTAACTCAGGTATTGCCAAACTCATCAGGTTACAGCTATGGGCTACAGGTTACATCTATCTTAATTTCTCCTTCTAGAGAATTTCTATTTTATATTAATAATTAAATATTAACTGCCTGTAAGAAAAAATGCTTCATATATCCAAGAAAAGAATTGTAACTGTCAAAGACAGAATTCTGAATAATGACTCTTTTTTGTGGGCATGACAACCATCTCTTGTTGTCTCCTTTCACAGGACTGTTTCATTTAATGTAAGTGGGAATTAAACTTCTAAATCATATAGGTAGCTTATGAAAAAGTGTAACATCAAACAAGCTGCCTGAGCCCAATACAATGATTAACCTTGTGGTAGCTACTTGTACACTTGAAAGTTATATTGAAAATAACATCAGAAAAAAGAAATGACAAACAGTTCCATTACAAGCCAAAGAGAATCTTTTATTCTTATTTGAACGTTGTTGACAGCATAAGCTATAAAGAAAATAAGAACTGTGTTGTAGAAAGCATTTTTTATTCTATTTCCATTTTTCATTGAATAGTTTAAAATAAGTTTCCATCTCATGTAGTTTGACCAAAAAATTAATCTRGATTTGAGAATCACTTCCTTGTTGTTAAGCTAACTAAGTTAAACCAGATCTTCTGAAAATCCATTATAGTATGTCAGTTATACCATCTGCACAAATGTAGTTAGTCGTTATCAAAATGTTTGTTTTACAGGAAGAAAGACAGCTAAAAACAATGATACTGAATGTATGAATTACGAATCTGCAGAATAGGATAGAAGTCTAGATTGGGAAAAAAATAGTACATGCTAGCACAGACCTAGCTATTTACAGAAAGAAATAGCAGAAATCAGTCCAACTGCCTCTTAGTGGCTTCTCACTGTGTATAATTAAGGTGCAGATCTCCTTGTCACAAGGCATTGTGGTTGTTAAAAATTTATGAGGGAAATAATTCTCTTGATGGCCATTAAAAAATAAAAATACAACTTCAGGCTTGGGAATTTGCAGATTGCTGGAGGCTGGCAGAATAGTCTGTGAAAATATCACTGCATGTGTGTCCTATTACTATGCTGCTTCACAGTAATCCCCTTTTAGCTACTGTTGAAGACAGAATGCTGGACTGATGGGCCTCTGGGATGACATGCTGCATAGCTTGGTCATTTATCTGTTCGTTTGCAATTGCCTTTTTTTTTTCAGTAGCTGAGCTGTCTGTAAAAACAAGTTTTGTGACAATGTATGCCTGTGGATTCTGAAGACATCAAGGTAGACTAAAGCTACTCTCTGTTTTCAATTAGAGGATAATAGTTCCTTCCTCTTGAAGATTTTTCAAGTTGTCAGCCTAGCCTTCTGCTTGGAAAACCTCTTGTACAATACATTAATTGCATACATTAACTTACGAAGTTTTAGTTAGTTTTAATCTGAGAAAAGCAGATGCATTGTTGCTGAAATCAGTGACTCCATTCTATGTTCAACAGCTGCAGTGTGTGTCTGTTGACAACAGGCTGAGGCTCACCTTTGTTTTAGATAAGAAGCTATCAACAATTGAGTGTATGAACTGCTGGTGTAAATGTTTCTCCCTAAGTTCATTAAAAGAGTGTGATTGTCTCCCTGAGTTAGCCAGACCAACATGGGGGAAGTGTATACACACGGCTCAGCCCAACATAGAGTTTAAAAACTACACAACTGGCAAAATAATTTTGATGAGAGCAACGGGCTTGAGCTGGCTTCAACCCATGTATTCCTTCACGGTGACTGGAGGTGCCCAGCATTGTGACAGTGAGTGTATCATAGAGACCAGTAATGGGGATCCCATTGATATTGTGATTGAACTGTGTATTGCAATTGCTGTATTTCACTACAWGTAACATACATTTAACTGTGTTATGCAGTATATTTTGTATCACTCTGCTAAATCAGAAATCCCGTGTAACATCAACTATCTTTAAAATAAGTAAATTTGATATTAAGCAGTACACCCTCCACGTGTGAAATATCCAAAAGAACCTGGTCAGAGAGTATTGGACTCTGACACTGATGCTGAGGCCTGCTATTGTTTTTTTGCAATGGACAACATTCCTAGAAAATTACTTTTCTAGGACATGGTAATCAGTAACAAAAAAAAGAAAAATCACATGTGTATCTCTATGTATATATAAAAACATATGTATGCATATACACATGTATATGTACACAATTTTGTGTGCAATATGTAGTGTAGAAAGGCTGAACTAACTCGGACAGCTCTGTAAGAAGACTCTGGGTTTCTGACTTCCTCAGAGTCTCTGGGCAAAAAAATCAATATCTATACCTGGTGTCTTGTTTACTGTCATTTCTGTTCATAACACTTCTCTATCTAATCATGGTGTGGTAAAGAAAAGCCGATGAGTGATTATGAGGTAATGAGATACTACAAGAGCATCATACAAGTAATGGCATTAATATTAACTTTTAATTTGGCAWATTGACATTAAGAGACTAAGTCTGCTTTGCAAAATTGGCTAAAATMAGTATTGCCCTGTTAATAAAAAATGGTGGTTGTAAACACAGTATATTTCCAACACTTTCTCACTTGCAGAATGTTTGTTTGGGTTTGTTTTTTTTTTCTTTTCAGAATAACAACATAAAACCTTTTTCAGATCACTATGTTCACTGACTGTTTCATTTAACAAAAATTGCCCAGCATTACTAACTTGTTGTCAAACTAATTATTTATATTTCTTTACACTGAACTGCATTTACTCTCTGTTGTCCCAATTACATAAATAGTCTAAAAGCTTTTTAATCTAGTTGAATGGTTACTATTGTTTGCTATGGCTTCAAATTTAAGGCTAATTTGAACACTGTTTTCACTACCATTTTGCAAGCTCTCTATGGGGCATTCTCTGTAAAGCTACATCCCCTGTTAACACAATTTTGTATTACCACATGGTTGCAAAACAGCCTTGACACTGAAGCAAAGACTATATAAGACTCTATAAGATATAGAGTCATAGGATAATTTTGTTTGGAAGGGACACCTGGACATCCATTAGTCTAACCCCTGCTCAGATCAAGGTCAGCTAGAGCAGGATGATCAGGGCTGTGTCTGGTTGGGCTTTGGAGTTGACCATGGATGAACTCCACAATGTCTCTGGTCAACCTTTTCTGAGTTATGCCTATGACATATTGAAAATATTTTTCCTCTTATTTGTATCTTATATATGTATCCAGAAATGTTTATCTTACAATCTGTTTCTATATAAGAGAAACTTCTGTTGCCTTTCTGTTCTTTTCTGTCAAGTTTGGCCAAAATGGCTCCTGTTTGTAAGAAAGAAAGCTTAGAAGAGAGGAATAAGAGAAATAAAGGAGTGGAGTATGAACAGCAAAATTAAAGGAAGGCTAGGTAGCGTACAGCAATTTTTAACCCTTGGACTGAAAGATAAATTGGATGATAGGACAGTTGGCTGGATTTGAAGAATAGTACTATCTTTTGTTAACAGATTAACTCTGATACAGCTGCATCCTCAAGCATGATTTTGTAATGATCCTTCACAATACTGAAGTTAAGTATGATGGTTTATAACGGATATTGCAAAAAATTGCTTAATGGACAGAATAAGATGGAAGACAAATAATAAAATATTTCTGCAATACATTTTTTTTTTTTTTTTCAATAAATACAGCAATTAAGAAGTGACTTTACAGGTTTCATATCTAAGCCCAGTATATTTCAGTAGTTCAGAGGCTGTGTTTTGTGGGTTGCTGATGCACATTGTAAGGTTCCAGAAAACCTGAAAACTAATGCAAAGTTGATAACATTAATCTTAAAAAAATAAAAAAATAAAAAATTATCCCCCCCCCAAAAAAAATAAACAGAAATCAATCATGTGTATATTCTTTGTTTTGCTAGCATATGACAAAGGCTTCTGAACTCAGTTTTACCTATTTACAACTAATATATTTGTTTATAAATCATAATTTTTGTGAATCATTACAACTCACATTTTTTTATAATGGATTTTTTTATTTGTTGGAACAAAATAGTAATCTGGGTCAACAAACCTGGTTGAATGAAAACCTCAGAATGGTAGTTTTACCTATACTTTATCATCCTTTTAAAGATACTTTATGCAAGTGTTTAGATTTGGTAAATCCACAGTGTAGCTGACGGAAAGAGGCAAGTAGCTCTCAGCATTTCCAGAGAGACACTCGCCAATATTTAGAGTAAAATCTAGTGAATTAGACATTCTTTACTGCTTAAGTTGAGACTTTATATACCCGGGGATTTACTGAAAATGGAATTTAGCCTCAGATTCAAAGATGTAACCCTAAGTGTCCATGAACTTTGTATCCATATATAGGTGAAGTGTTAAGACTAGGGATACTCATAATTATAAAGTTCTGTATATATTAACATTTTATCAGAAGATGTTTRTCTATCAATGCATTATGACACTATAACCATAAGTTTGTGCTTAAATAAGTGGTGGAGATAGACAGGACGTAGTACACTAAAAGAGCAAGAGTATACATAGAGAAAGTCTTATTCAGCCTGTCAGTATAAACTTATTGGACACAGAGTCCTTATTCTTTCAGCAGAAGAGTTTTTGCAAGAACAACAGGTTGTAGGAAAGCATCTGAATATGTCTTCAAGTGTTTATCATTTAAGAATAAGTAAACTAAGCTTTAAACATTTGCTACTAACTATTCAGCTTTCAAATAATGCTTTTCTTTTTTTTTTTTTTTTTTTAAAGCCATTCCCTGCACTGCCAGGCATGAAACATAAGATATACTACCAGAGAATTTTCCTAATAGGTTCTAATAAAGTGAAAATCAGTGCATGACAATGCACAACTTTTCCTAAACACAAGTTCAGTAATTTTTTATTGAAACATGTAAATGTAGATTTTGTCTCTCTACATCAGCATTCTGCCTTCTGTAGGAATCCGCCAAGACGTGAACAAAAAGGACGAAATACCTCATATTGCAGAGGATGTTTTGAATGATGAAAATTCATGAATACTCCGGCGATTTCCTTTAACTCATACAGGTATTAAATCTTTTATTCTACTCTTCCAATGCATGGAAAGAGTCAAGATGATGTTCTTCATCTCTGAACTGAATATGCCATTTCTTTTCTACATGCACAATACTCAAGTTGTAATGACAATGGAAAATACTCTAGGGAATAAGGCCTTTCTTTTCTGAAATACTGTTTATGAGTTATGCTTATTCAGTTCTGTATTTAAAAACAATTTAACAATTTTCTGAATGCAGAAAAGTGTGATTATTCACAGAATTAATTCAGAGATAGATTCRATATTTCTACAGAGATAGAGATTCTCTACAAATAAGCTAGGTAAAACCAATTTTTAATCAGTTTTGCAAATCAGCTTCTACAGTAAATTCAGAGTTCCTTTTACCTATTAACATCTTGATTGCTTTAGCTAATTGAAAATAAATAAATGGAATAATATATAAATATTTGTTTATTAGTTTGATTCGCTTGCTGTTCTTTGTTTGGTATACTCATGGTTTATATGTAGAAAGTCCCTCTGCATTTTTATCCCCTTAATTTCTCATATTTATTTTTTCTCTTTACACCTTTTTTTTAAACTCTATTTCCAACATACACAAGCACCTTTATGATAAGTATTTAAATAATTCTGAGAGATACTTCTGTGTACACTACAGATTTTTTTAAAGTGAATATGATTATGTTGGAGATGTGACTATAATCTTCAAATCTACCTCTATCTCCTTGGGAAGTAAAAACTGCAAAACAGAATTCTGTTTTTATATTATGCAGGAAAGACACATGGATTCTTCGTCACTAAGGTTCTGTCACTAAAACATCTTAAAAGGGGTTTTTTATTGAGTGTGCTGTCTAAATCAGCTTTCCCATCAATTTTGCAGCCATTTGTAGTCAAAAGTAATGAGTGTCTCAGCTCATAGGTTTCAAAGTAATATATTAGAAAATCAAAGTAAGAGTGCACTGAATGGAAACTGCATTGAACTTCAGAAAGCAATATTGATACTTTTTTTCCTGCTGAGGCAATTATGGTGAACAGCAAAAACTGGTTTTGATGCTATTAGCTGTTGACAATTTAATTATTCTAAGGATTTTCTTAAGAAGTTCCTTCAAAGTATTAATGTCTTGCACAACATAAAAGTTGAGTTGCTTTTTTTAGCAAGGAATTATAAATTGCTACTAGATTGCATTTAAAATGTAATATGTATGAAAACTTTAAAACTAGAAATACGTTTTCTCTGAAGGGAACTGAATTATTAACACCAATGCAGTACATCCAATTTTACATATATGTGTGTGTATATATATATATAAAAAAAAAAAAAAAAATTCAGAAAATAAAGAAAGATTCTACCTTCTTTCATATCTATTTCCTCTGCCTTTAAGGAGTCAGTATAGGTAAGAGCAACATTTTATTTCTTCAATACAAGATGAAATCAGTGGACCTTTTAAAGTCCTAATTCAACCTATATTCACCATGAGAAAAGAGTGAGAAATTCAAGTATATAAGGAGGAATCAGAAAACAGAAAAAAGAAAAGTTGGCAAGGAGGACATAAGAAATATTTCATCCCTGAAAATGGTGGAAAGATGGACCCAGAAGGGTTAAGGTGATGTAGAGAAACTACAAGAAGCAACCAACCTGTCATTGCAAACTATTTGGTCTCTATTTTAGAAACATGGTACTTCTCCTCAGAACAATTGGTGTACGTGATCTAGTTTATTGATAACAGCAAGAAGAGCAGCAGAAACAATGTATTTTCAACTTTATGTTGGAAAAATAAATTCAAAATATAATCTTTCTCATTCCCAGTGATGTGGAAAAGCATTTTTTCCAATATCTGCTAGATAGTTTACCTAAATTACATTAAAAAACCCAAAAGAGTCATATGTAAATTTYTTAATGGGGAAAAATATGTTTGAAAGAATTCTATCCTACTTAACAAAGGTTTCCATTGTAGTTTCCACTTTCCAGTCAACGTTTCTTTAGATCCCTCACAGGCTGAATTTAATTCCATGTTGATTACATATTCCTGCTATGACATTCCTGTAAAAATGTCTCCAGCACACATAATGAAAATAGGTGATA
Source organism: Phoebastria nigripes (assembly GCA_035582835.1). Classification (NCBI taxonomy): domain Eukaryota; kingdom Metazoa; phylum Chordata; class Aves; order Procellariiformes; family Diomedeidae; genus Phoebastria; species Phoebastria nigripes. Next base: position 115,923 of record JAYKAV010003387.1, read on the forward strand.
GTGCAGTTTATCCCCTATTGTTGACCATAAAATTTGGGATGACTGGATGATTCTCTAAAGAGTCTGCCTTGCATACTAAAGAAGCATGCTACAAGGGACGACTTGTGCAACGCCAATTATCATCTACTTTGTAGGAAAAGAACAAAGGGAACAATTACATAATGGGATTATTTTCTTATACTCTGTCAGTTAAGGAATAGAAGACTGGATTAGTTGAAAACTGGAAGAATTGCTGAGGTATTGTTTCAGAACAGATCTTCATCCATTGGTGAGATGTTCACCTCATATTGTTATGTCTATGTTTTGCCCCATATGAAGGCCACCTTAAAAAAATACAGAATGGGGAAGAGACCAGATAGCATGCAATTTAGTTGTTCTATCTCTGACGTTTCATCTAGGTAGGCAGGAAATAAGTGGCAAGAGCTTTTGGCCTTTGGATGTATAATTTGTCGAACAACAGCCAAAGATCCTTTTGTGGATGACAATTTAAACCAGTTATGTAAAAAAAAAAAAAAATTGTTTGTTTGCTTGTTTTTTCTTTTTCACTGCCATAAGCTAACTAGAAACAATATAAATATTTTTCTCATGGGATGGCTTGAGTAAGTATTGAATATGGGCACATGGTAGAAAGAGGTGAGTGAGGGGATGCCGTGCTTGTTAGAGCTGTCAGAAAATCCTAAGTGTCCTTTCAGGGTAAGATGTGGAAGATTCCCTAAAAGGTCTGTCAAACAGGATCTGCATTTAAATAAATAAAAAAAAAAAAAMCTAATTTTAAAGTATTGACCTGACAACAATACAACAATGATTATTTTCTGTTGTGTTTTGGTTTTCATCTTCTAGTTGTTACACTTTTAAATTTCACTGACAGCTATCAGAAGCAGAAATACTGCATAAATCATTGCCTAGAAAATGAACCTGTACTTGCATAGAACTTCATCTATGAAATGAAACAAAAGGTACTGAAAAGAACCCAAGAAAGTTATATGATTTGAAATTTTCAGTCACTTCCATTCTGAAATATGGAAAAGTTGGAAGAAACTCCAGGTAAGTATTTATTGATTGCATATACTCTTATGTTGGAGACCTTGCCAAAAATTTCTCCTCAGAAGTCAGAATGTAATTATAGGAATGATCTCAGAAGCTCACAAAATTATTTAGTGTCCTGTTCAACAGTGAAATACAATTACAGAATTATCTTTGATGGATTCAGCTGTAAACTGGTAACCTCTACTAGTCATGCCACCCCAGAAGCAAAATGGTATGAAAACGGTGTTACTGAATTGTATCTCCTGTGATGCTTCCCCCTTGCTCTCAAGCCATACAAATTTGTACCGTATTTTTTCAGAGCCTGCTTTTTCAGACCTACACCTTCATCCAGAAGAGCTTGCTGCCCAGCCTAACCATTTGTTGTCAGGATTCCTGCTTTCCAGACATGCATGTCTTCAATGATAATTAAGCAGATTAGCTAAGCAAACTACTGAGTAATGGAAGGTCATGCTTCTCTGTGTAAAGGTACGCTAGCCCGATTCTTTGTGAAATGAATAGTGTCTTTCATAGTAATAAATAGGAATTCAGTGTTGCCACTGTTAGGAAAACAGGCAAAAAATACTGTAACATTACTGGAAAAGATAAATCTGTGTTCCAGGCTTGGCATGGTGAAAGAGTTTTATGAAACATACAGATGAACTAATGGAACATAAATACTACAGTGATAAAAGGTATTCTGCTAGGGGGGTCTCCTAATTTAAAATCTGTTGCTCCTGTGTACCAGCTATTGTAAAAAAAAGAGATCTGAGACCTTGAGTCAGCTGTTGTCTAGGTAAAGAAAGACACAAATTCAAAGGCACTCTATATACATGCAGTTTGTCCTTGGATGACAAACCTTAGAAAAGACATTTCCTCTCTTCCCAGAGCACTGGAGAAAGCCTCATAGGTTCCCAGGAGCTAAAGATAATAATGCTTTAGTCACTAAGAGAAAAAACACCTAAAAATCCAATTTCTTCTCTACTAATTTTTTCTTTTATTTATTCAGTACTTATTTAATGAGAGAGAATAATTTGCTTTGGTAATAATTGTTTTCAGATTGACTGCTTAATTTACCAAATTGCTTCAGTAAATATAGATAACTATTAATTTATATGTATCTGTTAAGCTGCAAGTTATAGTAAGTTTTAAATCTAAGTTCTTTTAGCAAGGGAGTTTCATAGTAGCTGAATTTTAACTCAAAAACATCACTGCCATAAATATAGGCTTTTACTGGAGGTGAAGAAAATGTGCTAATTAACCTTTCCTTAAAATAAAATCTAGATTTATGAAGGCATTAGTGTTGTTATATTATGCAGATCCACCAGGGAGAGCAAGAGCTAAAAAAATTAAAAACTGCAGTGGAACTCTTGGCATTAATTTCAGACCATACCTGTAGCTGTGTGATTAGTGGTAAAGAAACTTTAAAGTACATTGGTTGTCTGCTTTAACATTCAGGATTGTTTGTGCATTAAGTTTTTTAAAAATTCAGCTAAATGAATCTTATCTTCTCTAGGCTAAACAGCGCTCTCAGCCTTTCCTCATAGGAGACATGCTCTAGCCCCTTCATCATCTTCGTGGCCCTTTGCTGGGCTATCTCCACTATGACCATGTCCCTCTTGTACTGGGGAGCCCAGAACTGGACACAGTACTCCGGGTGCGGCTTCACTAGTGCTGAACAGAGGGGAAGGATCATCTCCCTCATCCTGCTTTGTCTAATGCAGCCCAGGTTACCATTACTCTTCTTTGTAGCAAGGGCACATTGCTGGCTCATGTTCAACTTCGTGTCCACCAGGACTGCCACGGCCTTTTCTGCCAAGCAGTTTTCCAGCTGGGTGGCCCCCAGCATGTACTGGTACATGGGGTTGTTCCTCCCCAGGTGCAGGACTTTGCACTTCTCCTTTTTGAACTTCATAAGGTTCCTGTCAGCCCATTTCTCCAGCCTGTCAAGGTCACTCTGGATGGCAGCACAACCTTCTGGCATATGAGACACTCCTCCCACTTTGGTGTCATCAGCAAACTTGCTGAGGGTGCACTCTGCCCCATCATCCAAATCATTAACGAAAATGTTGAACAGGGTTGGACCCAGTATTGACCCCTGGAGTACACTGCTAGTCACTGGCCTCCAACCAGACTTCGTGCTACTGATCACCACCCTCTGGGCCTGGCCATTCAGCCAGTTTTCAATCCAGCTCACTGTCTGCTCATCCAGCCCATACATCAACATCTTCTCTATGAGAATCTTAAGGGCAACAGTGTCAAAAGCCTTACTGATGTTGAGGTAGACAATATCCACTGCTTTCCCCTCAACTTCCATCCCGGTCACTTCATCACAGAAGGCTATCAGGTTGCTCAGGCATGACTTCCCTTTGGTGTATTCATGTTGACTATTCCTGATGCTTGTCTTGTCCTTCTTGTGCGTGGAAATGTTTTCCAGGATTAGTTGTTCAATCACCCTCCTGGGGATCAAGGTGAGGCTGATGAGCCTGTAGTTCCTTGGGTTCTCCTTCTTGCCCTTTTTGAGAATAGGAGTGACATTTGCTTTCCTCCAGTCTTCGGGCACTTCTTCCAGTCACCATGATCATTCAAAGATTATCAAGAGTGGCCTCGCAATGACATCAGCCAGCACCATCAGTGCTCATGGGTGCATCCCATCAGGGACTATGGACTGCACATCCAGTTTGCCTAAATATTCTCTAACCTGATCCTTTTCCACCAAAGGTATGTCTTCCTGCCTTTCCCTTTGGTGTCAGGCACCTGGGATTCCTGAAGACTGGTCTTGCTAGTAAAGACTGAGGCAAAGGCAGCATTCAGTACCTCAGCCTTTTCCATGTCCTGTGTCACCTTCCCCACTCAGTGGCAGGCTCACATTTCCCCTAGAGTCTTCCCTGTGTCACCTATGTACTTACAGAAGCCCTTCTTGTTGCCTTTGACATCCTTGGCCAGATTCAATTCCAGGTGGGCTTTGGCTTTCTTAATGAGGTGTCTGGTTAAGAAAGCATGCTCTGACAGTGTCTTTATATTCCTCCCAGGTTACTTGCCCCTGCTTTCACCTTCTGTATAATTCCTTTTTATGTTTGATTTTTTCCAGGATGTCCTTGTTCATCATGAAGGCCTCCTGGCTTTTTTGTCTGACTTCCTGCTCTTTGGGATGGACCATTCTTGAGTTTGGAGGAGGTGATCATTGAATATCAATGGGCTTTCTTAGGCCCTTCTCTCTTCCAGGGCCTTATCTCATGGGACTGTTTCAAGAAGATCCCTGAAGAGGGAGTGTGCTCTTCTGAAGTCCAGKGTTATGATCTTGCTGTGTGCCCTGCTTTGCCCTCACAGGATCCAGAACTCATGGTTGCTGAAGCCAAGGACGACTTTGACCTTCACATCACCAATGAGTCCTTCCTTGTTTGTAAGAATAAGGTACAAAGGTTTGTAAGTATAAGGTTTTCAGTAAAAGATAAACTGGATATTGAGCATGTACTTGTCCTGTGTGTTCATTTACTGATTCTTTTAAAAATTTATTGTGATTACTTTAGAGAAACAAAGGAAGCGGTATTGAAATATCTTGTCTATACACATTTTCTTAATTATCAATGTAAATTTTAAAGTAAGTGTTAACTTTTCCTGGCTGGCACAAGTAAACCTGCACTCTGCATCAGATTAGAGTTGGGAAAAATTGTTAAATTATACCTCGTATTTTTATCAAGAATATATCTACAACTGCAGCTTTATTGGTGGTTACTGTTTCAAGAACAGACTCCAAAAAGTATGTTATTCCAAGACATCTGCTACTTCACTAACTCCATATCACATTACTTCAGTACTGTTGAGGGTAAGCTTGCTGTTTTGTTGGGGGAGAAGGTAATGACATAATGCATGTGGACTGATAAGGTATAAGGATGGAAACTTTGGCTATCATCTGAATATTTTTCATTGAAAAATATCGCAATGAGATGTAATATGCTGGTGAAAATGTAGATTAGAAGTGTCTACATATTATCTCATATGAGATAGGTTGGATGTCTCATTGCCTTGTTCTCTGCTGATAGGATTGCTTGCCTAAATCATGTCCTTTGTAATGAACCACTAAAACTGCTTCTGTGGGTATCACAGCACAAGAAAAAAAGGGAATTCTAAGAGCTGCAGGATGGATTTGGAATGAAAACCATTTCATTTCAATGTTTTGTAAAAGAAAAATCAATTGCATCCCAATCAGTTGTGTTCATTGACTTATAGATCTTTTTAGAAGATTAGTATAACTAATGAGTTATAGTATAACTGAGTATTTGAAAGCAGACTAGACTTAGACTAGCAGCACAGACTTCACTTCTTACATCCATAATTCTTATATTTAAAATACCTTCAAAGTCCATCATTTTCTGTAAATAGGAAAATCTTAAGTCATGGAAGAATAAAGATGAAGCTTCTTTCCAAGCTTGTTTTAGGACTCTCAGTTGCAAACAATATACATTCATAATGTGACTTTTTTTTTCTCCAACATATGATGAAAAAAAGGTGAAGTAGGAGTGTATAAACTTTTACTTTGTCTTTTAGGGCATTTTTTGGTTTTTTTAATTGATAATAGCTAGTGGGTTTTTGTCTTCCAGTGCACATTTCCTTGTTGTAATGTTACCAGTCTTTAGTAAGATGGGCAGAATGTTCAAAACAGAAAACTCTTTTGCTCTTGAGCTGGAGTAAGTTTTTGGAATTGATACTGATTGGATATGCTGTGTAGTGGGCAAAATCTCTCACTCGTTAAAAATCTTCTGTGGACTTCTGTGGAGAGGCTAAACCAAGCCACACCTTGGGCAAGGCTTCACCCTAATATCTGTGTAATTATACGTAATATCTGTAGTTTAACAAGAGTCTTTATTTCATTTAGAGAAGTCATTCGGACAAACCAATGTTTTGGTCCTGTTCTCCTCTGGGCTTCATATCATGTCCCTAATTTGTGCAGCAAATAACTTAAATTCAACTATCAAGAAGACACTCCATAGAAGCTGCTTGCTTCACACAATTTTCTTTAAACTACTGTTACTTAAGTGAAGCCATTGTGAGTGTGCATTATTCATTTATTTATTTTTACACCAGGGATTGTGGGCATGTACGTAAGTCTGTTTATTTAAAACCTACCTGTCAAATGTCCCTCGTTGTGAAAGATGTCCCTTATTTTAGACTCAAACCTGATGGTATGCTAAATTTATTCTTTTAAATTACTTATCTCAGAAATGCTGAATCAGTACATTGAAGTGATTCAAAATGTTACGCTGAGTCTGCTTTCGCAGTAGGGACCGTGACGGTGGGCCGCACTACTGGGATCACATTCATTGCCAATACTCTTCCTTATTTAGCTGACAACACAGGAACTTTCCCGCTGAAGACATGTTCAGGGAAAGAATGTTTTTTTCAGTGCCGAGTAAGAAGAAGAATGGGAAGCTAACACCACTGTCTTGAATATTGTGACTGACACTTGAATGGACACTGTGTTCCACTGTCCCTCCTCTCCCATTTGCCTATAGGAAAAAACTGTATATGGGTTAATTTTGAAGAAATTCTAAATGCTCCTTCTATATAAACTTATATATGATTGTATTATTGTTTTCCTCTTTGAGAAATGAATGCAAGGCTGACCAGATGGTCATACCACCAACACAAGTATTCAGAAATCATGTGTTATATTTTTAATGTCACGATTTTCCTTTAAAAATAATTTAAATAAAATAAGTTTAAAAATGCCAAATTCAGTCCTTTGCTATTGCATTCCTGTAAATAGCCTTGTTATACTGTGGATGACTTTGCACAAGGTCTTTGTTCTTTTCCATGATAGTATATCTATCATCTTTTCAATGCTCAGAAACCAAAAAGACAGTAGTAATGAAAATACTCTGTATGAAGCCCACAACATATTGAGCATAGTATTTTGAGGCTGAATTGTTGTGGGTTTTATTTTGTTTTGTTTAAGATGCAAGTGTAGTATCACTGCAGTATCTTATACCTGTAGCAGCTTGACCATTTTTTATAGCAGCAGTAAGATTAATGTGGTTATTTAATAGACTAATTAGGTATAAATTTGGTTTCTCAGGTGTCTGAAAAGTCCTTGAGGTTTCTGAAGAAGAAAGATTAGAGAGAGGATTATTCTTTCTGGAACAGGAACTGGAAAATATTTATTTCACAAAGAAGAATTTTTTTTTTTTTTTTTTACTTCTAAAAAAGAATAAAAAATACAAACAAAATGTCTTTAACAGAAAACAACTTTTTTTGCATTTTTCTTTCTGCAGAGTATTTAAGATGTCACTGTCATTCATAAAATATCCTTCTTTGGAAATTTTTCCACCTTTCTTGTAGGGAGTCAACAATGAAATATATAAGGGTTAATATTTTTAGTATGCAATAGTCATCAATATACGCTTCTAGTTCTTTTTCTGGCTAAGCGGTCATTTTCTGTGACAGAGCATGATTTATTGTCCAGAAAACTCACAGGCATCACTAACTTTAGGCAAAACAGGTGACAAATCATGTACTGAAGTGTAAGGACTGGTAAGTAAAGATTCTTTTCATTCCCAGAGGAAGAGAAATTTGCTAATGGCAAACATAAGCTGCCCCATATTAACATATGCACAATTCTTTCAAGGTATGAGCTCTTATTTCATGGAATTTGTTTACCAAAGAGGATCTTTAAAGAATTAATTGTGGGGAATAGTGTTTCATGGTTTTGTTTTCTGTTGTGGTTTTTTTTTTTTTTTTAAAGTCCAGGCTATATATGCCTTGCTATAATTTTACCATATGATGGGTTTGAGTATTTTCAGCACTGAAGAAAATAAAAGAATTTTTTCTCCCTTTCAGCTTCTCTCTAAGTGCACATCAGACAGTTCTTCACTTCGGTGTTCAGTCCTGCTCAGCAGCCACAAAAGCAGTTTTTAGAACTGTCCATCATACAAGGCAATTTCTTATTCTCTGCAATGTTCCTGCACAGTTTTATCCCGCTTTTCTCTTCCCTCCCTTCAGGAAGTTTTTTTCATAGCAAATCCATAGACCTTTTGTGGCCTTTCTGTACTGTGCAGCAGAAGCAACTGAAACTTCATGTTCGCTTCATCTTTTTCCTCATGCCTTCAGTAAATTCTTCACTCTGCATTGATTTTGGATCCTTCTAATTTTTCCTTGGTGTTGTTTATCATTACTACACCTGAGAAAATAGATTTTAGAAAACAGGAAGTCATGTCCTCAATACAGTACACTTTTCACCATTTTACACCTATTAGGGCTTGTTTCTTATTTCTTGCCTGTTCCATTTTGCCTATGACATTATTTCCATTAGCTTTCTGACCATTATGTGTGACTTCTTATCACAGAAACTTCTGAACAAAGTTCCCAGACTATCTGCCTCATTGCACTACACTTTTACTCTTGAGCTTTGTACCCAAAGTATGAACATATTCATCCTTCTCCTTCGCATTTCTCCTTCCAGTCCAAACTTAACATACCTTTTCAAAGTTCCTTTCACTTATCATGGTAGTAAATTAGGCAGAAAAGACCTAGCACAAATAAAAAGCATTTGGTGCTAGATGCAGTTGCCCACAGAAAGCCATCTAGTGCCATTTGAAATGCTCATAGCTGTTTAACCTCCACTCCAGAAGCAAGCACTCAAAATTATCTTTTAGCTGCATGGAAGATTTTCATGGTTTTCYTGCAAGCATTTATTCTATAAATCTTAGGAGTATGTTTTTGATCAGAAACAGAAACAAAAGTCTTCCAAGCTATCTGTAATATGAGATTATCTCTGGGCACATCCAGGTTATTAAAAAAGTTCTCAGTTTGATTCTTCAAAATGACGCACTGTTACCACGATACCTCGTTGTTTCAAGGAATGTGAACAATCTGTCAGCAAGCATAATTAAATAGATCAGTTTTCCATACACTTACAAAATAAAATGTGGAGGAGAACGTTTTCTTTTTCTTGCAGAAGAACCCCTCCCCGCAAAAAAATCCAAAGATCAAACTTGTTCATTAAAAACTGTTTAGAAAAATTATTCGAAATAGGAGACATGGAAGCAATGAAGAAGTTCAGGAACAGCAACCATAGATATTTAGTATGCCTGGTTCTGTTTCTGCAATCCTGTTCTAATTTTCTGACAGCTGGCTTCTCAAACTGCAGTGACATTTTGTCAACAAGCCATTCATTTACTGTGCTGAACAAGCACAACTTGATATCTTTTTGGCTAAAGTATGTCTTATCATAGTATTGCAAAACCTGTCATCTTCTCCTAAATCTATGGCTACTGAGTGGTCAATAGTTTCACTTGAAATTATCCAGATTGATTTTCTAAAGAAGATATTGCGTAGAATAGTGTGTAGAATTTCTGTCCTAATAACAATAACAAAAGGTGTTTGCAGTTGTTTAAGCTGTCAGTCTAACTGTCCCTCAGAGAAATCAGCAGAAGGTGTTCTGATGGGATCTAGATCAATAAAAAGTATCCATGAAAATCCTTCCCCAAAGCTACATGTACTGCAGTACCCTTTTTTTTAACCACACAGTAGGAGCTGCATCTAGGACTTGCAAAAGGTTTCTAAAACTCTAGATCAACTTTGGGCAGTATGTCATATTGCCATTAAAAAAATACTTTTATAACTTAACAAAAATGGTAAAAGGTGAAATTTCACAGGGAAAAAGCTTGTGAGGTTTATTACTTTAGCTAGAAAATTMTTTCAACCAAATCATAGAAATTTAAATCCTGCTTTTTGTCATTAAAATGGTTTGTCTTTTGTGTGTTATCATCAAAACCTAAATGGTTTTCAACCAGGGAAATTGAGCACTGCAGTCTGCAGCTTTTACATAAAAAAACGGTCTCATCATTACAAGTCTTAACTTCCTGTTAAATGTCATCTAAAAGGGCTCAAATGAGCATACAGTGTTCATGCAAAATATGAACCATCAACAAAATAAACTTTCTTTGGACTTTAACTGGGAAAATATTGTCATTTTATAAGATAGTGCAAATTACTCTTTTTGTCATGTAAGATAGCCTTGGTATGTTTATTCAGAAGAATACAATAATCATGACACATTATATATCATACTTGATACAATTTATGTACGTTTGGACTCTCTTATGTAAATGTTTTATTTTATGTTTCTAGAATTCATCCCAAACACTGCCTCGGGTATGGAAAATTGCCAATGTAAGTTTTGTGAAAAACTGAAGTTTCTATTTTCATGCAAAGCTGAACATTTTTGTATCTGAGTGGTTTTTGGTTTTTATCATTTGGGGTGGTTATGTTTGTTTCAATTAATTCACTTTTAAAAATATGTAATGACTCCACATACAAATGTACTTGCATTTTCAAAAACCTTAAATGTTTTACCTTTAGTTCTGGTTTCTATATATTGGATTAAAACCAATCATATTTTGTTCTGTATCTTCCACAGAAGGTAAGATAACATACAATCATAAATGGTCAGCATAAATAGCTTTTAAATTTATGATCTTATAAAAAGTTGTATTTTTCTATAACACATGCTCTGATGGCAGTGTCAAAAAATTGCTCACAGAGATGCAAGCACTGCGATGTGTATATTTTTATATCACCCTCTTCACAAAGCTATCACTTTCTTCTCAGATGCAACCACCTCACTCAGCATCCATGTCATTACATTTTGTCATTATCCAGGCGATTTTACTGCTGCTGCAAAATCGTAAGTTGCGTGTTTATCACTATACCTGATAAATGTGTATACCGACAAGCCCTCTTGACCCACAGCAGATATAATTCCACTTCACTCACTCTGGTATGGACTAGAAGTTGAAATATAGCTCTATCATATCAAATACCCATTAACAGTGAATGTGGGTCAAAAGAGGAACAGTAAAGATACTGATTACGGGCCAAATCTTTCGAAACACTGAGCAAGAATATGCTTAGATTTAGCCCTCACATTATGTTAGGTGAAGATACAAGGCTTAAGTCTTCCCTTTGAATGCCTCGCTCAGGAGATACAGAAAGGTCCTTTTGCCATTTGGAGTTCCTGGGTAAGGTCAGCTATCCACATTCATTCTTCCAAACAATTGAGCAAAGCTCAGGTTTGTTTGTTTGCTTGTTTTTTTAAACCAGTTGTGAATCTGCCTGCTTTTTCAACAACTGCCTGTATGTTAAAGAAAAATTACTTAGGAAGAGAGAGATAGAGGTCCAGTTCCTTTCTGTGCGTGAGTAGATTAAAAACCATATTTCAATTTTCCACTTAAGTGCCCTAACCATCGTGCAAGCTACTAAGTCTATTAGGATGGTTCCACTTTGCAGAACATAATTCAAGAATCATTGGGTTATACAAAGAAAACATAAAAAGGAGCACAGTTTTGTAGCTTTARTAGTTACAGACCTTACAAAGCTGGGAAGAAACCTAAATCTAGTGCCAACTTAAGGGACAGCTTCTGTGTTTCAACCAGTGGAATTTGCCTATAAAGCCCATGTTTTTTCTTACACATTCATGTTAACTATTATAATCCCTAAATTTCTTCTTGCTTTTTCATTTCTTTATGAATTCTTTATTTTGCTGGGCCTTGTGCAGTAGCTACAGTAGAAGAACTGATAGTTACCTTAAGTATCTTATTATAACACGTATTTTCATGGCAACTGCAGAATGTCTTCAAATAGAAGAAAACACAGAAAACATTATTTCCACCATTTTGCTGAACCTTCTAACTAGTGATTTATTTAATAATTAGAATAGAACAACTCCTCTTTATATATATATATTTACACACACATGTATATACTTACAATAGTCGCTTTACAARAGTCACTCATACTATTACAAGTTTTGCAGATCTCAGCCACGTCAGCTTACTCACAGAACTGCTGAGCTCTTACCAGTTCAGAAAAGCTCAGTTATATGCCAAAGCACATGTTGAAGAAACTAAGGAATCTCCTAGTCAAAGTGTCACTCAAGTCACTCAAGTGTCACTCCATTGTCAGGTAGCTGTTGACAGAGAACTATCAGGTTTGCAATTTTTAATATATGCACCTATGTTCAGGAAAAAACTAAATGCAGGTCTAAAAACTCTGCTGCATCTGAAACCCCTGGGTTTTTTACATTGCTTTATATCAATCTGAGCTTATTACTAGCCCTGTTATTTATATAAAATCTACATATATTTGTGATATCAGTTTACTAATAGTTAATCATGCATGCATATGCTGCAACATTACAAGATAAAGCTTTTCAGAATGTCCCCAATGTGTTGAGAAAATAGATTTAATGAACTTACTATGTGGGACTGAAATTGAAGAAACCAAAAGAAGCTTGCATCAAAAGACTTATATCCATAGAGTGTACCTTCCATATACAATAGTTAATAGCTGCTATTAAAAGTAAAAACAAAAAACCCAAAACCCTCTTAATTTTATATCATTGCATCATAGTGTTCATATATGCAACACTAGTAGTAAATAATTAAAATCCATTGGTATCATTTAAGTATATTAGTACCATTAAGCCAACCAAACAATTAAAATGTGTTTTGTACATTAAAAAAATCACATATGCAACCAGCTCATGCTGTTTCTATGAATTGTTTATGCAACAGGGCAGAGGGCTGCAGGAGGCATATGCAGCTTTAGACAAGAAAAGATCAAGGATTTATGAAGGTATATGTGTTTGTTTTGGGCAGGAATTAAAGACTGCAGAGTATCATGCCRAAAAAATCATGCCTGACTGAACAAAGAATTGATACTATATGGCAATTTATATAAAGACCTTGAAGGCTGGGTTTTGTTATCAGATTTCAAACTCATGTTTTACAAGGAGTGCTTTAGCGGAATCTCCTAGATATGTCTGTATAATAAACATTTCAAATCCAGAAATCTATTTATGCCATTTTTATTAAAGTAACATATTTAAACATACGCATATATTTAACAGAACTGGGCCCCGTAAACACACATTCCATAACAGCATACAGGACTGAGGAGGCAGTGCGCGCTCCTTATCACTACATCTTAAATAACTTTTACTGCTACCTAAATGTGCCTAGTTTCCCCATGCTGCCAGATGATTGATGCTTTTAGGCAAGTGTTGCARTGTCTCATTCTTAACATCTGCTATGCTGATGGGGAAATGTCTAATAACTGATACATAAATCCCAGAGAAGTATGATTTCTGGGATTTCAGACAGTGAGGTAAAAATAGGTTGAAGCTGGTTATTATACAGAAAAAAGAAGTCTAAAAAGTTGACTGAAGCAAAAATTACACATGGAAATTACAAGACCTGAATCTAGAATTAGATTCTGAAAAACTCATGTTCAGTTCTGCTTAATCATGGCGTTGTTTAACTGTGCAATCAATCAGCTTTTGACCTTAAAATTTTGTACACATTTAAAGATGTGTTTTTACGCAACAGCAAATATTTATGCCTATCACTAGCATGGGATCCAAAAACTAGGTCTTTTTCTGTTAGGCTATGTTTGTGTGCCACAAAAGAGGCCAGGACTTATTCTCTATCCCCAGAGGTGTGTGAAATGGTGATTCACATCTGTATGGCTATATTTCCTTCCATCTCAGAGAAGGGTGGACTTGACTAGGCTGTTTACAGTGAGTTTGTTATCCCCCAAACCACGTCTGAACCTCTTCTGGTAGTGTGCTAGCCAGTGTGGGACAAAACGTGCCAAGGAGCATGCAGGCAGTCAAACAGCAGAGAAGAGCGTGCCAGCATTCAAGCCCATGACTTGTCTTTTTAGTTTACTGGGATAGATGTAGCTCGAGAGGCACACTCCTGTGAATCTCCTATTCTTAGAGAATAATTTATACAGCTCTTCAGGATCCTATTGCCTGTAAAAGACAGTTGTCTGCCTTAAGAGAAAAATACGTTACTTTTAAGATGTGAGCTTTGAGGTGGAGGAACTGCTGTGCCTTTCTATTTGCTATCCAGTATCTTGGAGACCTCTATTTCTTGAGCTAATTCATCCTCATATTTCTTACTTTTGGGGAGAGTAGTTTAAGGCTAACTCTAGCCTAAAGGTAAGAATACTCGTCCAAAATGTCAGAACACAGAGCCTAAGTATTCTTTCCAACACCTGTTTGTGTAACAGTTTTACATGAAACAGCCCTTGCATGTGTTGTACTGGGACTCATTCTTCTTGGATTACTGTTTCAACCACTTTGCTGCAGAGTCACACTTCTTCTCTGCAGGTTCAGGGTGTTGTTTTGGGGGTTTTGTTTGGTTTTTTTTTGACCCCTGTATARTAAGAGTTCTGTGGGATTAGACCCTTATTGAGCAGCTTTTGATTTTTTTTTTGATAAATAAATTTACATGAAATTAAGATTGTGTTCCAGATAAAAAGTCAAATATTAATAAAAAGWTTTAGATAAAAAGTTATACTTCAACTGAACATATAATTCCCCATAATTTCAACAGCAAAAATGAAGGGGTTTTCAGGTCTTTGAAAATGGAGTAAAAATTTGGTATTAAATGAAATATTTATTTCTTATTTTTCACTTTCTTTTATGGGCAACAAATCTGAAGAATATTAAAAAATGAAAACTCAGTCAAACGAGACTCAGAAAGYTTCAGAATGAAGCACTTTGACCTCCTGTAATATTTTTAATTTATTATACAAAGGTGTTGATGAAATTGACAAAAAGCTTGTCCCATTTGGGTTAGGATCTATGCTTATGACTATTGTAGTGAGGGTTAAATCACACAAAAAAAAATTTTTGTTATGAGTTTTAATACATATCAGAAATATAATAGTTGCTTCCTTAAAATTCAAATCTATAAGGTAATAGACAAATCTGTAAGTGGCACTTTATACTGCAGAAAAGTGAAGACAATGGCAAGTTCTTGGACTTGCATGAATACTGTCTTCCCTGATCTTTCACCAGACATTTCTTGAGAACATCAGGAATTTGTAAGGCTTCATTAATGTCACAAGTGGATCATTTCTTTTTTGACCTATATTGTAGTCCGCAGATATGTTTTTAGGTGAATGTTTTTTTTTTCCCTTCATTCGTCAAGGATAGGATTCATCTCGCTTCTCTTCATCCTCCRATAAGTTAAGTACCTATCAAGTTATCTATGCCCTGTGATCTACGGAAAGAGAACACCTGAAAATTTCTATTCTTTCCATATATCTTATAGTCATATGCCTTCAGTCTCTTTTCATTGACTCTGAAATTAAATTAATCACCATAGTTTGTCTTAGACTATATGCCAAATTTAAAGACAATTAGTGTTTGCMAAGATAAATCTCATTCTGAGCCAGTGATAAATGGAACATCTTAGCCATCATATTTCTTAGTGAAAATTGTGAACATTGATTTAATATATGCCCATAGTCTGAAGAAAGTTATATAGTTTTTGTTCATAAATACGATTTTCATGTGAAATAAATTACATCCTACAGTGGGGTAAAAGGGGGAAAAGAATTGATACAGTTGCAATTTTTCACTCCATAGTAGAATTTGGAGTTTTAGCATTGTGTTCAATCTTGATCAAACACAATGACCTATATTTGCACTTTAATAATTCCAAGAAAAGAAGTCAGAGACAAAAATCTTAATAAAGTCTGATTAAGGACAAAAAGTTCAAACATGAGAAAGTTTGTAAAATCACAGTATTTTCCAACACATTAAAAAATCTTCAGTAGAAAACAAAATGACATATTTCATTATATGTATTTCAGACATGTACAGCTATATCTATAATGTAACTATTTCAAAGAACATAGCTGAACTGTATATTTGTCTTTATCAAAGATGATCTTTTATCAAAATTATTTAGACTTTTGGATGCAGAGAATATGTAGACTGTCCATCAAATTATTTATTTATTTGTTTGTTTTAAAAATTCTTGACACTACTGTATTATAGAAATTTTAATTGTTCTAATTTCTTGATACAGACTGAAAAATAAGTCATGGAATTAATTATTCAAAATGCAAAATATATGATCAGTTTTCACAAGCCCTTAGCTATCTTTCAAAGTAGAAAAAAATGGTTTTAGTGAGTTTCATTAAAGGTATGGTGTTCAGCAGGACCATTTGCTGCCTTACTTTCACTGGGAAGCAATTAAATATCCCTATATGTGTTGCAAAAGTTCACATTCTTTTGTTCAATCTAGCAATTAAATATTTTAAATTTAGAGGAAAACAAATGCTTAGAGAAGCCCTCTAGCTTTGCAATAAATGTGWGGGGGAAAAAAGTGATTTTCTGATTGATTCAGGTAATATGAATAAATTATTAGTCCTTACAGTAGCAGAGAAAATTAATCTTTTGAGCACAATGAAATTAAAAGGTTTTGGCTTGCCTGATCTGAACAAAGTAAGATGAATTTTTAATACAGCAAATTAATTAGGCACGTAATGAGGAATAGGATGCATAATAGCTCTAATTCTGATAAATAGCAAAATAGTTCAGATTCTCAAGGAAATAAATATCATCCATCACAAACACACCTTAAATTCTGTTTATTGGGAAATATTAATGGTAAAAGAGCTTACCTAAATGAGTTAGATAAATTCTATTTGCTGATTTTGTTCAGCGCAATTACATTACATGTTGACCCTCATCTGTAACTTTTTGTGGAATTGATTTTAGGACATTATTCATTTCTGAAGGTGTTAATGTACCATAAAGGATTTGTATTACCGTTAAACATACTGTCTATGCCAGGTGTTACATGTTATTTGCTTCTGCCCTGAAGATCATTTAACAGCTTATAAATCTTTATGGCCCTGTGATGTTTTGCTACAATAATTTGCATCTTTAAATAGCTTTTGAATGATGTATTCTAAAAATAAGTAACAAGCAACATTTTTGTTATTAAAGTACATGTATCTTCTGTTTTACAGTAGCACTAGTTACAAGCAGTACTAGTATGAGAAACAATAAAGTTCATTAGAAATGTGAGAACAAATGTTTTATCTAACTTTTTACAGCATAAAGGTATTTCAGTGCAGATTAAGTAGTTAATCAGTTTATGAAATTTTCTTTTCTCAGACCTCTCCATGAGCTTTAAAAAATTATATAAAAGTATAACTCTATTTCAGTAGAAAGTATGGAGGCTGTCTATAAATGTGTTTTGAAATCTAGGAACTGAATATATATTAATAAACTCTGACATAATCTCATCTCTTCTGGAACATATAGAAACAGTGGAATTAGAGTAAAAAAATTACTGATTTGACAGATCTGTCACAACATCTTGTTACTCTGTGTTATCTTTTTTTTAATGGGTATTTCTATGTACCAGAGGAGGCTACTCTGGGGGCTTTGCCTTTGTCTGGGCACACAGTCTGAACCACCATAGAAGAAGGAAGCCTTGGGAAAAATTGGGCTCACTCCTTTCGAAGAACACTTCACAATGGGATGGATAGGGAGTAATGGAAACAACAAGGATTTTATACCAAGAAATAAGCTTCCTCAGGGAAGCATGAAGAAAACAGGCAATCATCAGAATTTACAGAAGAAAAGAACATTTCCCATGGATCCTGAGAGGAATTTTACTTGGCAACTTATTCTTGATCCTCAACTCTGATCAGCTAGTACCTCCTTTCTATAAATTATTTCTGATGTTGCTGTCTTAGTGGTCACCTGGTGGTCCGGGTGATCTATGTGCCATCCCTTTGAATTATCTTTTCAGCTCCAGCTGAAATTCATGGGAAAGTCTCCACTGACTTAATTTTTAGACTTCCATTCTGAGCCTTCTCTTTTCAACAAAAGGTAATGACAAAATTTATCATGTTTCAGTCGTCATTTCTGAGATTTCTTACACAGCAGTATTATGTCTACACAGCTTATATCCATCTATTGTATATGATGGCTAATACATATTTGTAAGTAAAATAATCTGAAAATAGATGGTAAAACATACATTGACTTTTAGCAGTTGACGATGTGAGGCAATAATCATAAACCCCACTGTAAAACTTAAATTACTTTCCCATACTTCTATTCACTAACAGTAAAAAGCCACTGTTTTATCTATATTGTCAGCGTTACTTATTTTCTTTATGAAAATATTCTATATGCTCATGCTACTAGTATTGATTCTCTCTTCTGTAATTTAAAGTTTGGATTTTCTTAGTAGGAGCTTTCACAATATTCAGAGAGGCTACTTCTTTAAATTTCTATTAAAAGTTAGAGATAACAGCCTGTGTATAAATAATGATTTTATTTAAGACAAAAACAATATAAAGGTAAAAACTCTGGGCCCTCAGTACCATTAGGATAACTTGTGTATATAGTCACTGATATGCATTCTAAATAAGATATCGGCAAAGATGGTGATATGAACATAGGTCTGAAAGTCTTGAAAAATAAGTTAGATGTCATTTAAGAAATGTTAGGATTACCAATTTGATCTTCAAAACAATTGTGGTGCATATCATAGAGAGCTATTTGCAGAATGCTTTTTATTAGGAAATAAATTTATCTGTATTTCAAAGTATGAAGGTATGGCTGCTGATAAAATTTTCTATCCAGGGTAACAGAGGTTATTTAGTGTATAGCATACTGTATACTGCTTTATAATGAGCTAATATGAGCTTTTTGCTTCATTGTTCATTGTTAATAAAAAAGTCCTGAGAAAACAAATATTATGAACATTCAGTGTTAAAATAACAGGAATGAAAAAGAAAAAAAGACGACTGAAAGTCTTATAATTATGCAGTGCTTAATCCTGTTAGCCATAGTAATAAAAATGCACACAACTGCAAAACAGCATCAAGCCATCAGAAAAGATCCCTTCTGTAAATCCTACTAATTCTCTGATAATAACCTTCTACAGAAGCATTTTATGCCTTTCAAACAATGGCAGAGTATACTATCTTTCATATGGTCTATCCGTTCATATTCTAATCTCAGTCAAGGATAAATTTAGTACGCAAAGAAACAGAAAGCCTTTGGTCTATTTTCTCTTTCGAACTTTGCCTCAATCTTCACCAGCAAGTGCTCGAGCCTACCACCCAAGCCACAGAAGGCAAAGGTGGGAACTGGGAGAATGAAGAGCCTCCCACTGTAGGAGTAGATCAGGTTCGAGACCATCTAAGGAGCCTGAAGGTGCACAAGTCCATGGGACCTGATGAGATCCATCCGTGGGTCCTGAAGGAACTGGCGGATGAAGTTGCTAAGCCACTATCCATCGTATTTGAGAAGTCATGGCACTCGGGTGAAGTTCCCACTGACTGCAAAAGGGGAAACATAACCCCCATTTTTAAAGAGGGAAAAAAGGAAGAGCTGG
>JAYKAV010003387.1:135344-168863 GCA_035582835.1 Phoebastria nigripes
TCTGTAAGGCCTTTGACACAGTCCCCACCAACATCCTTCTCTCTAAATTGGAGAGATATGGATTTGATGGGTGGACTGTCAGGTGGGTGAGGAATTGGTTGGATGGTCATATCCAGAGGGTAGTGGTCAAYRGCTCAATGTCCARATGGAGATYGGTGACGAGTGGYRTCCCKCARGGGTCYGTATTGGGACCAGTACTGTTTAATATCTTCATCAATGACATAGACAGTGGGATCGAGTGCACCCTCAGCAAGTTTGCAGATGACACCAAGCTGAGTGGTGCGGTCAACACGCCTGAGAGACAGAATGCCATCCAGAGGGACCTGGGCAAGCTKGAGAAGTGGGCCCATGCGAACCTCATGAGGTTCAACAAGGCCAAGTGCAGGGTCCTGCACCTGGGTCGGGGCAACCCCCGGGATCAATACAGGCTGGGGGATGACGGGATTGAGAGCAGCCCTTTGGAGAAGGCCTTGGGGGTACTGGTGGATGAAAAGCTGGACATGAGCTGACAATGTGTGCTCGCAGCCCAGAAAGCCAACTGCATCCTGGGCTGCATCCAAAGAAGCGTGGCCAGCAGGTCGAGGGAGGTGATTCTGCCCCTCTCCTCTGCTCTGGGGAGACCCCACCTGGAGTACTGCGTCCAGCTCTGGAGTCCTCAGCACAAGAAAGMCATGGACCTGTTGGAGCAGGTCCAGAGGAGGGCCACAAAAATGATCAGAGGGATGGAACGCCTCTCCTATGAAGCAAGACTGAGAGAGTTGGGGTTGTTCAGCCTGGAGAAGAGAAGGCTCTGGGGAGACCTTATTGCGGCCTTTCAATACTTAAAGGGGGCTTATAAGAAAGATGGTGGCAAACTTTTTAGCAGGGCCTGTTGTGACAGGACAAGGGGGAATGGTTTTAAACTAAAAGAGGGTAGATTTAGCCTAGATATAAGGAAGAAATTTTTGATGCTGAGGATGGTGAAACCCTGGCACAGGTTGCCCCGAGAGGTGGTGGATGCCCCATCCCTGGCAACATTGAAGGTGAGGTTGGATGGGGCTCTTAGCAACCTGATCTAGTTGAAGATGTTCCTGTTTATTGCAGGGGATTTGGACTAGATGACCTTTAAAGGTCCCCTCCAACCCAAACTATTCTATGATTCTATGAACTAAAGGCTATTTGCTGTATTATATTTGAGACATATTTATGCAACATTTTCATACAGACTTTATTACTTTAAATAGAAAAATGTATTTAATATAGTAATGAGAAATATTAATATCATGGAGGACAAAGATAGAATTGTTCAAATATAAAGACCACAATTAGATTTTTAACTATTCATCTTTTTATTCTTTATTTCATTAATTCTGTATAAAGATATCATCATAGATTTAAAATTATATTCATTTTCTTTTAAATTGTTTGTTTATCTAAACACAAAACAGTGATTTCTTAGTACATCTGTATTGTCATGGGACATATTGGTAACCAGGCCTTGAAAAATATACCCTCTATCTATTATTCTCAAAATTAAAACCAGGAGCTCAGGAGAAAAACACTTGTTTTGCTGGCCCAGGTACAGCTTCTCCAAGGCTGTGTTCTTACTAATCTTGAATTTCCAAAAAAGTATGATTACAGGATATTCTTAAAGGCATCTGATCTACAACTTGCAGTACTTAATGGAAGGTAGGAGAGATATGCCATCCATTTACAATCAGTTAGCTGTGAAAAACTGTTAATAAACTTTCTGTTTAGTGGGCAGGTATATGAATAATAATTCATATTATTTCTTTTGGTTGTATTCTGTTTTTTATTTCCTGAGTTTGTTCCATTTCAGCTGGGTCAATTACAGATGGTCTCTTAGCTCTTCTTTCTTTTTTTCCTTTCTTTTCCTTATCTCTCTGTTCAGTCTTTTATATGCATTCCTTATTTCTTTTCTAACGCCATTTCTCTCTGACATTTCTTTCTTCTCATCACCTTCCTTATCTTTCTCCAGAAATCTGACTTTAGATTGGATTTATCTCACTTTTATTTGTCTACAATTTAGACATGGACTTTAAGCAAATAATCATGACTGGATAGTTAAGGAAAAAGTTAAAGACACTGAAACGAAGGACATTGGTTCCTATACTGAAGTGAATGTCTGAAAACCCAAGATGTTTATCTTCCTCTCCTGTGTTGCAAATGAATATATGTATACTTATATCAGGAAATTAGAGATTGCTGTGATAGAGTGTTTAGAAGACTGACAAATTCGGTCAGTTTTAAACTTCAAAACTAAAGTTTACTACATTCATTAGCAAAACATTTCTTGCAAATGGTCAGTTCTTAGAAATTATTAACAATCATTGCTACATATACAAAACTCACTTTTTTAACAATTATATTCTAAATTATGTGAGTACAATTTTTGAGTATACTTTTCCATAGAGCTGAAGCTGTACAGTTAGCACTAACATCTGTATTTCTTGTTGGCTCTTATCCTCAAGGTTAAGGTGATCAGGCTTGAGAGCTCATCAACAAGAAAGTGGTAACCAAAGTGCAAATTTCTTTTTCAATATTCATTGCTTGTCCTCACATGATGTTTTTATGCTGTTGCACCCCCTCCCAAAAAGGGGAAGTCTTCTCTGCTACCTATAAGGCTTATCGCCTTCCCTTTTCCCTTTTCCCTTTTCCCTTCTTCCTTTTTATCTTTTCCCTTTTTCCCTTTTTCCCTTTTTCCCTTTTCCCTTCCCTTCCCTTCCCTTCCTTTCCCTTCCCTTCCCTTCCCTTCCCTTCCCTTCCCTTCCCNTTCCCTTCCCTTCCCTTCCCTTCCCTTCCCTTCCCTTCCCTTCCCTTTCCTTCCCATCAGTCACCTTTCGTGCGTTCAGGAAGATGTCTTGCCTATTTCCAGTTCTTTGTGTTTTTCTTGCCATTGTTCTGGCAATTTTTCTTACTTGGATGTTCCCCATGTGCAACTACACCCATCTTCACCCCTCTGATGATCACATTGCTTACATAGTTTTGTAAAAGTGAATCTGGCTGTGCCATCACTGTGTTACAAAACACATGTTATAGTTAGATATGCCATTTTAGTGCAATTATAATTTATAGGTGTTACTGGTCTCTGCTTTGACTACACTTGATTACAGAAGTAGCCTGTACAACCAGCTTAAAGCTTAAACCAGACAGTAAGTGTGATAGAGTTTAACAATTTATATTATATATGCTTAGATGCCTAAYTATGGAGTCTACCTGTAAGTCATATGTTTAATCTTCCATCATAATTGATGAGGGATAAAGTCAATATAAGCCATACAGCTATTCAGCCAAGCAAATGTTATCTATTTCAGAATGAGCTGAACAGCTCCCTAGACTTTGTTAGGCTGAATTTAGTTACCCACACATGGATATAGCCACACTTGCCATTTCAGATGCTGAAGGTATCCAAGGCATCCACACAAGGCAGGCAGTGTGACCTGGTGTCTCCATCAGATCAGCCCTTCTGCAGGGGACAGCTGAGACCAGGCAGAACACCCTACGGTATCTAAAATAACATTAGCACCTATGTGAGGGAAAATGAATTAAGCTTTACTCACTGTGTTGGCTGTCATGGGAGCTTAAACACTTATTTCCTATGTAGGTGCTGGACACAAGTATAAATTGGGAGAGGAATGGCTGGAGAGCAGCCCCGCAGAAAGGGATCTGGGGGTGCTGGTTGACAGCAGGCTCAATATGAGTCAGCAGTGTGCCCTGGCAGCCAAGAGGGCAAACCACATCCTGGGCTGCATCAAACACAGCATAACCAGACGGTCAGAAGAGGTGATTATCCCTCTGAATTTAGCATTGGTGTGGCCTCACCCTGAGTAGTGTGTGCAGTTCTGGGGCCCACAATTTAAAAGGTTAAGTACCTTTGTTAAGGTCCTTGAATGCATCCAGAGGAGGGCAACAAAGCTGGTGAAAGGCTGGAAGGAATGTCCTATGAGGAGCAGCTAAGGACTGTGGGTTAGTCTGGTTTTGAGAAAAGGAGGCTGAGGGGCAACATCATTGCTCTCTACAGCTTCCTGAGGAGAGCAAGTGGAGAGGGAGGTGCTAAGCTGTTCTCCTCCAGTGACAGGATGCGTGGGAATGGTTCAAAGCTGCACCAGGGAAGGTTTAGACTGGACATTAGGAAGCATTTCTTTACCAAGCGGGTGGTCAAACACTGGAACAGGCTTCCTAGAGAGGTGGTCGATAACCCAAGCCTGTCAGTGTTCAAGAAGTATTTGGACAATACCCTTAATAACATGCTTTAACTTTTGGTCAGCCCTGAAGTGGTCAGGCAGTTGAACTAGATGATTGTTGTAGGTCCCTTCCAACTGAAATAGTCTAGTCTAGTCTAGTCTAGTCTAGTCTAGTCTAATGAAGCTAAATTTTGGTGTTTACAATCTGGAGTTAAACCTATCCTCTAAGTTTTAGATAACTAAAGTTAAATAAAAAGAATTGAGATATCTGTAATATATTTTTATTTTTTGTTGTACTATTTTTCTCTCACATTCATGTAAGTACTGGTTACAAAACAAAACATTGCTGATGAGAAACACTGCTAACTTTATAAGAGTATAATTAAAAAAAAACAAAAACAAAAACGTAAGAATATAAGAAGAATATAATATATAAAATGGTCTGAAAATAATCTGAAAATACCTTTAAAATACCTGTTAAAATAATGAGGCTCGGAGCTGTGCTATACATTCTTTTCATGTATTCACTTCTGAGAGAGCAAGTCATCAATACTTTAGATCATATTCAGTCTTCCAGTTTTGAGAAACTGCAATTGAGTTAAATTAAAAAAAAAGACTTTTTTTTTGCTTTGAAATCTATGATTTCAGTATTTTCCCCTTAACTAATGATTTGAAATATTCTAAAAAATAACTACTTATTCTTCAATAAGTTTGTAATATAAATATATACCTGCATATATGTATATGGTATTACATATTATATAATTTTGCTAAACCAAAATACAGGTATCTGTGAGAAGATTTAGAGAAGCTCATCATAGGCAATTTTTTAAAAATGCTTATCCAATAGAAGAAAATCTAGTAACCTTAACAAGGATTAGTGGTTTGGTTCTGTACTAGTGAAAGCAGGAGAAATATTGCCATTAACTGCAGTGAACAGTTAAGTGAGCAGAGAAGGTTGTAAAAGATACTATGAGCTTTGCTCTTGACATTATGTTTTTATATTAATTTTAATTAAATAATTAATTTTGAGGAAATGTATATAGTCAAAGGTGAATACTTATGGAACCGGAAAAGACTTTTTAAATATGGCCACTGATTTGCTTTTGACATCTTGTCTTATACTCCAATCATGATGACTTATAATACTATATTAAATTAAAGATTGTCTTCAAAATTAAATATATAATCCTTGTCTTATCTTCACAAAGATATTTCAGCTGGAAAGCTTTTTACTTCAAAGCATTTTTTACTTTTAAATATTTAATTTATCTTTCTGGGTAGAAGAAATACAAAGTATTCCATATCCATTAAATTAAAAATAAAAGTTAACAAACACATTTTTTTAAAAATATTCATCATTCTACAAATTATTTTCCTTCTTAACCTCTTATCACATTGCTTAAAGACCAGTTGATTTTTTGATTCTTTAAATATGACTGCGCCTATTTTTTTTTTTTTCTTTTGTGTTCTTCATCTACAACACAACTCAGAAATTATAATGTTTGTTACATTTTACTCTAAAACATTAACTCTTATAAATCTGGATGAGGTTCACAAAAGAGAAACAGAAACAAGAAGAGAATACTCATAATAAGAAGACTGAATATCTTTAAGGACAAAAAGGCTGGGTATGAGACATGAAAATTCCAGATTGTGACACGATATTCATGGTGTTTCACCCAGCAGAAATCTGAAAAGGTTAGGGACATTGACTCCAATTAAAACAAAAGAGACATGGCAAATTACTAAAATAAAAATCAAAGAAGATTGCAAGACACTGTCCACAATTACCATTTGTTATTTCTCTAATTTCAATATTTCTTCACAGCATTCATAGCAAGTTTATACAGCCCAGAACTGAACTTAGTCATGTGGGAGAAATATCTTTGATTCAAAATACAGAAAATCTCTCAATATCTATTTAGCACACACAAACTCAGACATATACCTGGAGATTGAATTTCTGATTATCTAGAAAATGTAGCTATCCCTTTTTCCCTCACGCTGAAGCTTTATTGGACAGTTTCTCATATAAATTAAGGGCAGCCATTGGACATTTTTTTATGTTAGTTGTGCATAGTCTTTAGAGCTATTTGAACAAATAGAATTAGAGAGTATAATAAAAATGTTCCCTTTTCTTTGGCAATCTTAATTACCCTGGTAATTCATTACCAGTTGCACTGCCGGCAATCAGAAAACAGCACAGGAGTACCATGTCTAGCGATTACTGTCTAAAAGTCTCATGCAGGATGTGAGTTAAAATGATTAGGTGAATTATCATTGGGGTTACAAATCAGGCTTGACAAAGCTAGCAATTTGGCTTTTCCTTGGTCCTTTTGCTTCCACAACTACAATTAATCTTTTTGACCTTTTTTTTCTGCATTGATCAGGTCTTAAGGATCATTTAACTGGATGGTTAGTTTTCCCTGGAGAGAAAGCAAGGCCTAAAATATCTTCATTGTCCCTTTTCTAAGAAGTTGCTCCTTCAGTCTTGCTCATTTAACTCATCTGATTAAATCCTGCCTAACTCTGGGCTATAGTGCCTGACTATGTTGGGATACCAATCTTCCACTCCAACCCATACTTTCTTCTAGACTTGCTACAACTGCCCATCTCAACAACAGAAGTCTTAAGACTCAGTCACTGCGAGTCTATAGCTACAGTAGTTAGTACTGCTAGTTCCACCTAAATGCTTTGGTGTACACCTCCTGAAAGAGCTGACTCTGGGTCTTGAATGCATCTGAATCTATAATACTTAACATTCCATTCCATGGAGTGACTGAGACAGTACTTTCCATCCCTTCTTGTGAAACTGGGCTAACCCACAGCCAAGAGTGCCAGAATTTTTCAGACAGAAGGAGATCAGATATGAGGAAGCCCAATTCTACCAAACGTTCAAGCTACTCAGGTGATGGAATTGTTTGGGGACTCAGAGTCTTGCTCTCAGGCAGGCTATTTCTGTTTGCACTGGTAGTCTTACATGAGCCCTCATGAAAAAGGGTTGTAAACCCAGGATTGCACAATCCCAGAGACAGGCTTTACCTCTTCTATTTTCCTGCTGAACTGCATTCCTGGTGGCATGGCAGCTCTGCTTCAACAAGAGTAGAGAGTTCTCTTATTACCTCTTCCCAGGCATTGAACTTTCCTAATTAATAGATAACATTACTACTTGGGGTGGAGTAGATCCCATTTATTTCAAAGGTAGCTACCTTGCTCATTTTTCTTGAGGATTTCAGTACATATTTTAGGACTTGATTGTCATATTCTCCTGCAATTTAGTGAAACTCCAGAAACGCAGAGAAAGCACCACCTAAATAAAGTACTGGAACTGGACACAAAGATTCTCACTGATAATTGTTTCCTATGTCTGCCTTTGCCTCTCTTCTGCTTTTCCAGCTTAAAAATTCTAAAGTTGTATCTATACTTCAGTGAAGAATCCTYCTCTGGTGGATCTTCACAGGGTTTCAGATTGGAGGCAGTGTAGATGATCTGGAAGTTTTAAAAATTAGAATTTATTATAGCAATCTGAGCAGCAACTCAGTTAATATAACCCATTACTATTATCACACATAAGTTTAAATTAATCTGGTGTTAAGAACAGAAGTATTAAAGAACACTGTTCCTTAGGCACAATTACAAAAAAAAAAAAAAAAGTTACGTTCTCCTATGTTAGGACTAATATTTTGCTTAACTATTATCAGAAAGGTGCTAAATATCATGAAAATAAATTTGCTTCCTAGGAAGTTGAAGGCCTATTATACCATACAGAAGACATTTAATGTTAAACAGAAATCAGACACAAAATGCTACTGATTTTCTGCACACTTCTCATTGTTATTTTTGCTTTGGCAATTAAAAATAATGAAGGAATGACATAAAATATATGCAAAGGTAGTAAGAAAATGAGGTATTACATTATTACTATTGCTGCAATGGGAGAGTAAAGTAAGCTGGTAAAGTTTTATTTGAAAATTATTCAAAATTATTCAGTAATCAACAGTTTTTCACACTGTGCATGAGTTGCCAGTGACTGACAATGATAAATGATATTCCATTCTGTTATTCAGTTGATGATACTGTGCTATTCACATATGAATAGCTTTATCTACCCATTATATTTTTGAAGTTCTTTGTATTGTTTAACCATTATTTAGTAATAGACATTTCCTGAATTGCATGCAAAAGTCACTGAACTTAATGTTTCTTCCAAATCCAAAGAACACGCAAGGTCCTTCACATTTTATTTGTTCAAAGAGCAAAATATAATTTTAAACCAATGATCCAGACATTTCAGTTCAAATCCTTCAGTGAAAATATTCCAGATGTATAGTAACGCATGGGTTTTTTATGCCCTTTAAGGTATACATGTTTTAGGTACTGCTAGATGACAATGAAATATATCTTGAACGAAAAAGGATGCTGTATGGTCCAAATTTCCATTGAGATAAATCAGAGCAATCCTCTGAATTCAAATGATCTGTGCAGAGCCATGCAATCTGAAGATGTGACCTATATTTCATTTTTACAATAAGTAATTGATACAGCTACATTTTTGCTTGTTTCATTATTGGAGTCACTGACTTGTCTGATATTTGAAATATTTAGGTTCAAGTCACTCGTAAATTTGAGTAAGCTTATTACCTACCTACAATTCCAATTACCGTTGATTTCTTTACATCACTTCTTCTAATCTCAGGTATCTAGTAGTCCTTTGACTCCAAAAAGAAACACACTTTTCTCCTACATTAATTCCAGACCCTCATTAATAGCAGTGGTTACAACATTTCAATATATGGGATTTATGTCCAAACATTATTTTTCTAAAGACAAATTCTCTCTCATTCACAATCATATTTATACCCATATGCACACACATGTATCTTTTATTTTTCTTTCTAAGTCTTACCCATTCTCTGGGTATGCCTAAGAAAGATGAATCCTTTTTTTCCATTTCCAATTTAAAAATCTTTTTTTTTTGTCTCTGAAATTTTAACTTAATGTATATTTTCTAACAGGTCACTACCTTTTCCTTTCCTCCCTCCCCACCCAGGTCACCTAAACACACGCATTCAGGAATAAAAGATGTTAATGGTTTGTAGTTTGTTTTGTTTTTTTGTTTTTTTGTTTTTTTTTTTTAATTTAGAAACTCGGACAAAACAGATTTTAATGCATGAAAGAAACAGGAAAATTTTATGAAGTTAATATGCTCCCCATGATCTTTCAAGAGAATACCTACGTATTATTTGCTTAGAAGTTCTTGTTTTATTTTCTCATTTTTCCTCCCTAGGACCACAATATAAAGTAGATCAAAGGGTCCACACAAGAAAGAGTCTTAACTTGACACAGTTTTACCCACCAACCTAGTGGCTTACATTTCAAAAAGGTTAATCAGATATTATTAAATAACAGCTTTATATCTCTTCTACTTTGCCCCACTTAATTTTAGCTGCCTGAAAATTAGGYCTGTAAGGCTATGTCTATACCACTAAACAAAAGAGGACCAGCTAATCCCTAGACCTAAGATCAAATGTCAAATGTTCGGCATMCATGATGCTTAAAACCAGTATTCTTTGTGTAAGTTTTTCATGAAGATGACTAAATGGAATAATCAAAAACAGAGTCAGGAAATGATCTAAGAGTTAAACAATGTGAAAAATAAGTGGTCAGTGTTGGAGTGCAATCCCTGACCTGCTTTTTTTCAGCAGTTACGATGTACCTTATGTCTAAATCTATTATGTAAACTCCCTCTATTATTAAGGTAGAGAGATAGGTATTTCCAGAGGAATATGAATGCCATCCTAAATTAAAGAATTTAAGATGCATATGCAGGTTCACCCTTTAGTAGCTTCTCTCTCTGTGGTTATGGAGGAAGCTCAGATCATTAGTTTAACCAGAAATCTAATTTTAGGTAGTGAAAATTCATATAGAAGTAAAAAAAAAAAAAAATCCTTTCAATTAAGGACTTAATGAAAATTTCTATATTTCTTCATGTGGATATCAGGAAAAGGCCTGATAGGAATATAGGATTTATCATATTATAAGCATCTGAAATGTTTCTGGATAGAGATTTATATTTCTTTTCTAGTTTGATGGTAGCTTTTTATTTAAAACATACGTAGAAAATGTGGTCTCCCCCCAAAGTATATTATTCATAGTTTTTGTTTATCCTGATTCTTCCTTTTTTTCCCCATAAAGACCTAGAAAGTATTTGGATAATTTTTATTTCTTTTTAAGCATAGGCCTTTTTTTTGTGAACAGAAGATTGTCTTTTACAATTGTTTTTTAAAATTTTATTTGTAATCTTGACCTTATGTTTTCCGGTCTATTCATATCGAAGCCACAGATGCTGAGGTTTCTTGTTCTATAAGCTATACATTCAATAGTGGACTCATTTTCTTGTTTGTATGTACAAAAATGGTAGGTTTTGGTAGCAATATTTTTATTCTTTATCTAATTGCATCCTTTTTGATCTGCCAGTCTGGATTTTTGAAGACTGTTCCTTCCTATTTGGATATATATAATTTTATATTACAGAACTACAGATTTATACAGTGGAAGATCTTCATAAATATACTAAAATATAAGGATAAGTCATAATTATTGCTATCAGTTCATAACAGATGGACAAATAAGATCAATGAACTGTTAACGCAGATAAATATAAAAACATACCTTTCAATTTTGTGTTGCCTTTTTTTGTCATATAGACATTAATTTTCATACCAAAATGGCAACTACTGCAACCTTGCTTTTTTTTTTTGGCTTTGTCTTTTTAGTGAAATTCAGACTGCAGGACAAAATTTGTGTTCTTTAAGGCTTAGCACCCAGAGGATACACTGATGTCAGAAATCTGGCTTTATACTCGAAAGAAAGGAATAGGAACATCTAAAGGACAGTTCCTGGGTGGATTCAGTTACTTTATTTCTAATTCCATTGCTCTCGTTTCTGCACGTAAGTCAGAACCTAAGGAGGTTGTGCCCAAACTCATGTAGCGCATGAGCCTATTAGCTCAAAGAGATCCTTACAAAACAACATACTGACAAGGTAGCTTTTTTAATAAATGCTGATAATTGATATCTTATGTCTTTCTTCTCAGTTATGAAATTTTCTTTCTTTCACAAAACAACTTTTCTTCTTTTTTTTCTGATTTTTTTTGTATGTAAAAGAGTTAGTATTTGTAAAAGGAAAGCAAAACATAGTCTTGACTTGAAGACTCAGGGGATACCTCCCTTCCCGGCTGGCTGGAGGAGAGACTGCTGTAGTTCTCATAGATGGTTCCTGCCAGCAGTGAGGTTGAGCATGCACTCTCAAAAGGCTCGCCCAAACACACACACACAATACAGACACAGAGGGACACAAACAGCTGAACAGCACTTTTACAGGCATCCACATAAACACAAACAGCACTCAAATAAACATGAGCAACAGAAATGGCCCATTTGGGGGACCCATGTTCCCAATGGTCCTATTCCTCCTCAGGGCTAATCACTAGTAAAGTTTGCTTATAGGAACTTATACATACCACTGCTTACTAAGTCACATGTCCAGCTGGTCCACTTGCTGGTCTTTCAAACACTGACTTTAAGATCATCCAGTATCCATGGCCAAAGCTTGGGCATTTCATCCAGTCTCCAGCTTAGAGGCTATGTCTTTCCAGATGCTGGTCTCCATCTCCTCACCTGTTAGTCTTGCTTGAAGTTTAATCCTGAACCACCTACTGTCCCCCCACACCAACAGAATAGAAAGTAAGGTCACACAGAAAGTAGTTAGGAATAAAGTTTAATAAGAAGATAGGATGGACTGTGGCAATCAGGTACATTAAAATCTTCATTAAAATCATCTTCAGTGAAATGCTTTGTTTAATGTAAGCTGTTAACTGACAAGTTATTCTGTGTCTGTTACGGTGACCAGCATTCATCTGCAATCTCTTGTTTTACACAGTGATTTTACACTCTTTAAGGTAGCCACTGGCTTAACATTTGGTATGGGAATAGCAGTGAAATCCTGGACTCTCTTTAATTAATATTTATTTCTGTATCACAAAAAAGCTCATTGTAAGAATAACCTTCAATTTCCTACCTGTAGTGATTGCACCAAAAATTCTCTTAGGTAGCTGACTTTTTCCTTCTGATTAAATGAAGTTGAGTACCTTATGAATAAGGTGCAATGCTCATCCGAATCTCGGGGACTTTTAAACATTACTTCTATTATGGACGAACTTTGGCGTTCTTGCAAGACTGAATGATGTAATATACAGTTTTGTAACATACATACTCAAAGCCTGTCACTAGTTAGCGTAACTTAACAGATAAAGAAACACAGCAGACAGATGGTCCTAGCTGTCAGTTCTGTCAGTTAACTGTAAATAGTATTGTCAAAGTGGTTTTCAGGACCATGTGCCAAATTTCCCTAAACGCCTGCTTCAAGGGGCAACTCATGTCCTTTAATAACCAGGAAGTGGAAAGCATATTTTATAACTTATAACTCTAAGGTAAGCCATATGATACAGTAGATAATACCTGGTTTAAATGCAAACATAACAGTATTCTGATATATTGCATAGAAATAGAATCACAGAAAAAATTAGGCTGGAAGTGACATCAGGAAATATTTTGGTCCACCCCTGTGCTCTGAATAGGTTTTAAGTTTAAACTATATCAGGTTTTTCAGTATTGTAGTGCAGCAACCTTTCTTCCAAACCACCCCTCCTCCAAAACTGAACAAAAAGTGAGCAAAAGCAGCTTACTATATCAGACACATAACCATAATAAAGTCTTTTTGAAACATTTGTTTAATTGTGCAGTCTCTAATTATATACTTTAAGACTGTTTTTTTGTGGTGGTTTTGCATTTTTTTTAGTCTTATCTTGTCATATCAGACATTATTTTAATGCATTGGAAAACTGAGACACCTAAAATGGAAAAAGGCCAAATGTGTCAATGAAGGCTTTTCTTCACAGGTTTGCTAATATCTTTTGACCTTAAAAAGAAACCTAAAGTATGCATAGAAATCACCTGAATTTTCCCAGGCAGGGAATGGAGCATGGTAGACTCTTGAAACAAACAGTTCAGGCTTCCCAAGGTTTGAATTGCTTGTGAAGAACAAGAGAAGATAACTCCTAATTAGTGCTCCCGTACTCCACATTAGTTGAGTACCTACAAATTATTCCTCTTTCCAGAAGAGACCGTATTTGAGACAGAAAGCCAAAGTGGCACTTTCAATGTTGTTCATTTTTAGGGACGGATCCAGCARGCCCTTACTTGTTGTCTCAATGCTATATCCTTTCTTTTAGATGCAGTATCACACAGATAGCTGTTCAACTACATGCTCAGAGTTTTGTTTAAACTGAGAGCTCAAAAAATAAGAACATAGTGTATGTAGTCTGCTAAAAGACACTGTTCAGTATCACACCAGAAATTTGTACTGGAACTGGGAAGAGAAATGAGTTTTCCTAATATGAGGTATGTTGACCTAATGCCTTAGTGAAATGCTGTTCATTATCAACAAGTTTACCTATTTCTGCATGGATGAGCATGTGATCATGAAAACATTGTTGAGTTCTTTACTGGGGTCTATCCAATTTTATTTACTGAAATAGAATCATAGAATCATAGAATAGTTTGGGTTGGAAGGGACATTTAAAGGTCATCTAGTCCAACCCCCCTGCCGTGGGCAGGGACATCTTCAACTAGATCAGGTTGCTCAGATTTAGCAGTTAATAATCTAGCAGATAATGGACAGTAGTCTGATTTTGCGAATTTTTGTAAGGACTTTAATACATACGTGCTACTTGAAGGTTTATGGTTTCAACCTCAGACAAACAAGACAATTTTGTTTTCTGTTTGATTATTTTAAATTTAACTCTCAGAAAATGGGACTATTTAGAAGTTGAGGCTCACCTGTACAATCAATACTTCTATTTTTTACAAAATATATTACAAAATCTTCATTCCTCTGCTGATCTTTCAGGTACATATTTCTTTTTTCCAATATGCCTTTTTTTTTTTTTTTTTTTTCTGTCTGATGTACTGAAATACTATAACAGTGCATGATTAGAGCAAAAGTGCTAGAAAGATGTCTGCCATCAATGCATAATCTATAAGGGCTCTGAACACAGTTGTCCTAGTGATGCATTGGTACAATACATCATCAGGATGAAAGCCAGAGGGAACAGAAGGCCCAAGAAGGACCTTTTCCAACACTTTTAAAAAATATTATAATTCTTGCTTAATTATTATTTAATTATTTAATATATTAATATATTTAATTTAATTATTATTAATTCTAGTTAATTATTAGTTGAAGATAAGGCTTATGCTTGCATGTGTATATAAATATATCTTTAAAAAGTCTCTCTTCCAGAAAAGATAATGAGGGTGGTCCATTAACAATAACTGACATCTTATTATGCAGAAGAAACTCACATCTTTGCTAAGAAGTCTCTTTTATTGCATTTCTGCTTTTTAGATATAGCTCACCGAATCTCTTTTGCCATTGGTGGTTGTCATGTTTTCAGAATGACTTTAAGTTCAGTTCATCTCAAATACTCTTCCTTCATCAGACAATACTTCACCTCTCCCAGTATGAAATCATATGATTCAGTCTTCCTGAAATAAAATAAAATCATTCTTCATTCCCTTCCTACTCTCTATTCATCTATTCATCTATTCATCTATGTTATCATAACAAGCCCAACTGGCTTCAACATATGTAAGCCTTTTCACTCATGGATATGGTGCCAGTGGCTGACAAAAAGGCTTCAAAGAGTAAAAGAACAGTTTCTTCACTTCAACATAAATAGCAACAACTAAAGTGAAAAAAATACTGAGTGAAATGATTAAAAAAAAAAAAATCCACTCATGCACATAGCCTCTGGATACTTGCCTTTTACTTTTTTTCTCATCTGAGTTAATCACATTTCTGTCTGGAAAAAAAAAAAACCACACTGTTTTGCTGTAACAGCATCTCATTGACTCTCCCTTTTTTCTCTGTCATACACAAACACTTTAATGAATTCAAATGTATATACACACGCTACTCTGACAATTTTCTGTACTTCATCTTTCCTAATTCAGAAATTTAAAGGTTTTGCAGTTTCCTTTGATACTAGGTTTAGTCCTGAGAAAAATAAATCCTGTTTCCCAGATGAAACCAGACAGGGTATATTCCAACTAACAGCTTTTCCATGGTTCTATCAAAGACTTTTAATAAGAGTGTTGGTTTTGGCTGGGATACAGTTAATTTTTGTTACAGTAGCTAGTACGGGGCTGTTTTGTATTTGTGCTGGAAACAGTGTTGATAATAAAGGGATGTTTTCATTATTGCTGAGCAGTGCTTACACAGAGTCAAGGCCTCTTCTGCTTCTCACACCACCCCACCAGCAAGTAGGCTGGGGGTGCACAAGAAGCTGGGAGGGAACACAGCCAAGACAGCTGACCCCAAGTGACCAAAGGGATATCCCATACCATATGACATCATGCTCAGCATATAAAGCTGGGGGAAGAAGAAGGAAGGGGGGGAACATTTGGAGTAATGGCGTTTGTCTTCCCAAGTAACCATTACGCGTGATGGAGCCCTGCTTCCCTGGAGATGGCTGAACACCTGCCTGCTGATGGGAAGGAGTGAAGGAATTCCTTGTTTTGCTTTGCTTGTGTGTGCGGCTTTTGCTTTCCCTATTAAACTGTCTTTATCTCAACCCACAAGTTTTCTCACTTTTACCCTTCTGATTCTCTCCCCCATCCCATTGTGGGGGGAGTGAGCAAGTGGCTGTGTGGTGCTTAGTTGCTGGCTGGGGGTTAAACCACAACAGTCCTTTTTGGTGCCCGATGTGGGGCTCAAAGGGTTTGAGATAATGACAGGTTTGATTGGAATGTGCTAGATCAAATTTATAGCTGTTATTGCTGTTTAGCTATTAATTGGCAGGCTTCTGTGCTTGCCATGGGGCTTGCTTGCCTTACTGKATATTAGAGTCTCATGCTTGTTAGTGGCTGCTTTTTGCTTTTGCTGCTTGCTGTACTGCCCTACTGCTGATCACCTTACTGTGCTGTGCCTGGGAACATTTTGGTAACAGCAATGGCGATGCGCCTGGGCTGGCAGGTGGCCAGGGCATTGCTGCTGTTTCTGTGCTGCTGTACTGGACAGGCTGGAACTCCAGAGTGAACTYGAGTCGAAAGGACTGTGACCTGTGGATGAGTCCACGTGGCAGCAGGACACCCCGAAGCGTCTGTGGCCGTGGATAAGCCCATGCCCGAGCAGGTACATCTCAAAGCGTCTCTGGCCATGGTTATGTCTGTGCCACAGCAGGTGTACCTCTGAAGGGATTGTGGCCCAAGGGTAAGTCCACACTGGAGAAGGTACACCTTGAAGCATCTGTGGCTGTGCATGAGATCATGCTGGAGCACCTCAAAGCATGTGGCCATGGATAAGCCCATGACAGAGTAGGTACGCCCCTGGAGGGACTGCAGCCATGGGTAAGGTCATGTTGGAGCAGGTTTACTTCTGAAGGGACTGTGGCTGTGGGTAAGGCCACGCTGGAACAGCTATATCTCTGAAGGCATTGTGGCCTTCTTATCTTTGCTATTGTTTCATTTCTTGCTAATTTCAACCTAACAGGTTCTGTTTAGTTTAATTCTATGCAGTCAGAATAGTATCAGTCTTTTAAACAAAGGCATATAGAATATATTTTCACATTTCTTCTATGCAGAAAAATACTTTGTGCTTTTTTTCCCCCCAGTGACTGGCTTCAAAACACTGAGAGATGATGTAAAACATAAGAGTCATAGACTTGCACTTACTGTTTTAAGTACCTTTTTTTTTTTCACTTTTGGAAGTATACTTTCCAACAGAACAGTTATTTCCCTAGCTTTTTTACCTACTTACTCATTTTATTCACTTGCAGCTGAAAGCCAACCTGGCGTGGCCTGAATTGAAAGATAAAAGATATTGTGAGGTTTTCTCTCCCCACGTCCACTGAATTTACCATCCAGATTTGGCAATTGTGCTAATTTAATCACTTCTTATGCTTCACAACCCCAGAATAAGTTACTTAGTTTGTATTACTGTACTGTAGTTACATAATTACACTTTGCAAGTGTATAACTGAGACTTGTAACAGTATGAGAAATACAATTTTGTCAGGAAAACCTGTAAGTTTTTTGGTCAGGGATTAAGTTAGTTTTCAGTTCTTGTTATAGCTTTTTTTTTTTTTTTTTTTTNTTTTTTTTTTTTTTTTTTTTTAAAGAAACATTTAAAATAAGCTTATAATTAATTTCTAGCTTTCATTTGGCATTTTTATTTAAAAGGGAAAAATAATTCTTATTTCTGATTTGTTCTGTAAGACAACAAGATACCTTCCTTACACTTTCACCTGACAGAATGAAACTTTTATTGCCAAGGTCAAACTATAGTAAACTGAAAATATATTATGAACCTTGAAAAATAGAATATTATTAAAATTCAAGTACCCTTACAAAATACAGGGTTATTATCACTCATCTCTATTATAAAACATTTTTGATTAACAGGTTAAAGGAAGGTGAAACAAGAAGTTCAGAGGTGTAATCATGTAATTATACTATTGCAGATGAGGTTTTGAAAGATTATGACTTTGCTT
This sequence comes from Phoebastria nigripes, assembly GCA_035582835.1. NCBI lineage: Eukaryota > Metazoa > Chordata > Aves > Procellariiformes > Diomedeidae > Phoebastria > Phoebastria nigripes. Next base: position 153,144 of record JAYKAV010003387.1, read on the forward strand.
TACACATTTACATAGTTTGTGTGTTTGCAGAATTCCTTACAATGCTGTAGTTTGTGCTCCATATTAAAGAGCATTGTGAGCTATTTCAGAGAGAAACAGAGTAAAGCATAACTTATTCAAACTCAAAATTCTGGAATACTTAAACCATTAAAGATCCTAAGTGCAAAGCAAATTTTATCCTTTACCTTTTTCTGAGCTCCACATTCAGACATGCAATTAGATATGTCCCAAATTGGTTCTTTTAGACTCCAAAACTGTGATAAATGTTTAAATTTCTGCATTTAATATTTTAACCCATTTTCTTTTTCCTTTAGATTTTATTTAGCAAAATATATAGCTGACACAGTGATTAGCCACTTCCTTAAATGACTTTCTTCCCTTCACCTACACTCAGACCAGTAAAACAAGGGAAACACCTAATATTTTTCTAGTTATTTCTGTCCTTCATATGGGTACTAAAACAAATAAGCAAAAAAAATCATTCCTCTAAAAATGTTGGTAAGGGTAACAAAATAAAGAAAAAGTCAAAACCCTGTCTTAGTTTCCATATCTATTCCCACTTGATACTGTGTTGTATAAATACAGATATAAATTATTTGTTAACAGAATTAAGAGAATGTAATAATGTAACAATTGGAGTGCCTTTTCATATAGCTCTACCTCCAAATTTATTGCTTTATACTCATGAAAGGACATACACATACTCTAGGAATTACTAATTGTATTGGCACAATATTGTATAAAATTTCACTGCAAATCAAACCTTGAAAATATTTTAGTGGTAGAAAGGATGGAGTCCAACTCTTTTTAGCATGTGTGCAACATTATTAGCAGTAATGGTAACATGGCAGGTTTCAAAGACTATTGACATACTGGCCATGATGTACATGTCAAACAACAAAACGCATGTGACATATAAAGTGATGGTGTGCCACTGACACTCTTATTATAATAGTTATTGGTTGTAAACTCACGTTACATAACTTTAGACATCAACAGTGTGGTTGACTGTGTTGGAACTAATCATCTAGACACTGTTTACATTGAAATACTTGATCATAGGATCAAGTAGCTATGACAATGCATGTGTCAACCCACCAGTAGTGGAGGAAGGGCTGGTCTGTGGCCTCTTGCAAGAGCTCAACACACATAAATGGGCCTGGACAGAATCYCCCCCAGGGTTTAAGAGAAGTGGCTGCCATTGTTGCAAGGCCGCTGCCTATAATATTTGAAAAGAAATATTTGAAACATCCCTGATGACTGGAAGAGGGTAAATGTCATCTACAAGAAGTGCCCAAAAGAAGACCCAGGAAACTACAGGCCCACTAGTTTTACTTCTTTCCCTAGGAAAGTAATGGAATGAATCCTCCTAGAAACTATCACATATCAAATGAAGCAGGTGATTGGGAAAAGCCAGCACAGATTTACCAAAGGCAAATCGTGCCTGACTCACCTGATCACCTTGTACAACAAAGTAACACTTTCTGTCAACATGGGGAGAGCAGTAGATGTTGTTTACCTGGACTTCAGCAAAGCATTCGACACGGTTTCCCACAGCCTTCTCCTGGGCAAACTGGCAAGATACAGATTGGATGGGTGGTCTGCGATATGGGTGGGAAATTGACTTAGTGTAAGGTTCTGCACCTGGGATGACATAAACAAAGAGCCCAGTACAGGCTAGGAACTGTGTGCCTGGGGAGCAGCCTTGCTGAGAGGGACCTAGGATTCCTGGTGGACAAGTTGAACATGAGTCAGCAGTGCACCACTGTAGCAACAAAGGCAAATCGAATTGTGGGCTGCATCCACAGGGGCATTACTAGCAGAGAGAGAGACATGATCATCCCAATCTACTCAGTGCTTGTCAGGCCACACCTGGAGTACTGTGTGCAGTTCTGGTCCCCATAATTCAAGAAAGATGTGGACAGRCTGGAGAGGGTCTAAATGAGGGCCAAGAAAATTATCAAAGTGCTGGAGAACCTGCCCTGTGAGGAAAGACTGAAGGAGCTACATCTTTTCTGCCTGGAGAGGAGAAAGCTCAGAGGGGACCAGTACTTAAAGGATGGCTACAAATAGCATGGAAGCTCTCTTCACAGGGAGCCACATAGAGAAGACAAGGGGCAATGGGTATAAGTTGCACTGGGAGAGGTTTCATCTTGATAGAAGAAAGAAATTTTTTACAGTGAGAACAATCATTCACTGGAACAACCTCCCCAGGGATATGGTAGAGTCCCCATCGCTGTAGGTTTTCAAGATGTGATTGGACAGGGTGCTGGATAATCTCATGTATGTTCCCTTTCCCATGAAGGGTTGGACCAGATGATCTTTCAAGGTCCCTTCCAACCTGGGCTGTTCTATGATTCTATGATTCTATGATTCTATGTTTCTATGATTCTATGATTCTATGATTCTATAATTCTATGAAATAGAAATCAAAGAAAAACAGGCATTTCTAGAAGATTAATCCCATTCAAAGGGAGACCTGGTTAAATTATTTATTTCACCTAAGTGCTTATTTCTTACAATTAATCACACTGAAGAGGCCTAGAGCCATTTCTCAGATTTGAGAATTTTTTTTTTTTTTTTTTTTTTTAATTTCAGGACATGTCTACTCTTGTGGTATTAAACTCCTTCACACATTTTATTTCCCARCTAAATAGGAGAATCCTAAAGGAACTTCTTAAGCTGACCACGTGTTTATTTTTGAGAGGCCTGAGTAGCTCTCCAGATCCCATTAATATATGTTATCTGGAAACCCACACCAAGTCATCTAATGTCTTTGAAAAGACTGAGACCCTCCTGGCTGCTGCTCCAAGGAGTACCACCCTATTGCATGTCCCACTTCTCTGCACTAGTCTTGTGCATGTGTCTGATGCCTTAGGGTTCCCCAGGTGGACCTGCTTTTGCATGGGCAGATGGAGTCAGACCTTGCTTGCCTGCAGGTAGATGCCATAGGCATCTACATTTGCTTGATTCTCAGGCTGAATATCACCCTATATGAATCTATACCTCACTTGTAAAACTTTAAAGGAAATGTCAGTGAAGATTCCTGGTATACAACCAACTTCTGATTTATCTATTTATTTATTTATTTTATTTATTTATTTTTCCTCCTTCTAGGCCTTTGCCTGATAAAATTTCCACAGTCTTATCTGAATTATACATGAATAAAAATAAGCAAAACAATGCATATTTAGTATACAGTACATATTGTAAGAGTAGTACTTGAAGACCATGCTTACTAAGGAATATTTAGTTAATAACTTCAGTTCATATCCTTAGGCTTAAAAGCCAATCAATTTGTTATGGTGATAGTAACTGCTGATATATTCACTTGAAGAAGGACAGAAATCCTCAAACAGTATAATTCTGAATAGAATTAGAAAGATAATTCATTTTCTTTAAAAAAGAGCTTTCAGAGATGTGTTTTTCTGTTTTGTTTTTTTTTTTTTCTGATTTTCCTGATGAAACAAGGGAAAATTTGAGATAGTGTATTAAGCAGATGCTGTGAAAAATGAAATCAGAGGATATAATGTTTTTTAATAAATATGAAATGGTGTTACTTTGAGATTTGCCAGATGGTCCTGATACATTTAGTTTAACAAATTCTGTTACGTTGATTGCCTGTGATATTAAGTTTTGGAGAATCACAGTATTTGCCATAGTCCTGTTCCTTAGGGGAATGTTTAAAGGACAATCAAAGGGGAAAAGAAAATATTAGACCCAATATRACATACAGAAACAATAATAAAAAACAAACCAGTAGTAAGATATTAAGAAGGTGAAGGAATGAAGCAGATAGAACATGGTAATGAGTGAACAAAAGTTTCAAGAATTTATTTGATGACAGCACTAAAGATACATTGCTTAAAAACTAGTGCACAGGAACTGTACATATGTGCATCTGTGCATATGCACATGCTTGCTGGGGCAGGAATAATATCTCACAGATCTGATTTGCATCTTGTTTATCACTTTGCATGCAATTTAAACATTACTGGAACCGTAAATATATTATTATTTTAATCATTATCCTTTGTTTTAATGCAATATTACTAATGTCTGAATGCTAATATGTCTGAAATTACAATATGTATTTTTTATTGAATAAATCTGGTAATACTTAGTACTGCTATTTACTGTTAATTTGCTAAATATGCATAAAATACTGTATCAATGTACTTGAAAAAGAATTAATACTTTTTTATTTTTTTGCAAAGTACTTATTCTATGAGTTTCAGGCATCTAGGGAACTATCATAATTCAAATGATAGATGCAGATAATAAGGGCTTTCACAACAGACCTAGATCCTATCAATTTCAGAAATGTTTTATCAAGTCAATAGCTAACAAGTAACCAGAAATAAGTTTCATCAAGATCTATTGCAATTTTTGTTACACCAGTGTTAATAATATTGTTCTCTCTACATAATCATGTGTTCAATAACCATTCTAGGCATTTCCCTTTTGTTGCAGTAGGAATAGGTAAGAACAAACTATGGCAAACTTCTTTATGTGGCTTACCTCTAGCTTATTCTGAACTATTCCTCTGAGATATCTTCATATGAATATTAGCCCTAGCTATATAATTTTTTTAATCTATTATTCCTCAGTTTAATACCAATTTAAACAACACTTGGTAATGTTCGGTGACATTTACATTATTGTTTTTGGTTTCTCAAGACAGAAAGTTAGCTTTCAATATGATTCGTAGAGCAATGATCCAGAATAAAATATTCCCATTAAAGTTTGAAGGAGTTAGGAGGAAATTATATGTTCTTTTTATTTAATTTTTAGTTTTTGAAAAAAAAAAAGAAAATCTTCAGCTGATCAGAAATAACATAAAATGCAACTTGCAAATAAGATAATGTTTAGCTTATATATTCAACACAGAATAAATAAATGTGGCAAAGAAGAATTGAAAAAGTACATATAGGTACCTCCATAAAACTGAATTCTATATTTTTCTTACTTTGGTGAAGTTTTTAAAATATTAATTTACTTATTAAAACCACTTTTTGTTATATAAATAACTTTAATAAATGTTCTCAGATTCTCAGCATCAACTTACATCTCAGTGAAATTACATTACTTAAACATATCATTAGGTAAAGGCTTTTTCTACATATTACCATTGTAGTGTTGCATAAGCTTGAATTCATCCTCCAAAGATAAGGTGCCCAAATCAGTCTAAATGCAGTTAATGAAGGGTCAATAAGTGCTGATTCATCTCCTTTAAAATGTGATTTATATAWTTATTTATATATTTAATTATATATTTAATTATATATTTATTTATTTTATTCTGAATAGCCCAAACTTCAAGTCAGAAATAGCTGAAAACAAGTTCCTGGTGTTAGGGAAAATCAAGTCAGGTCTGAACGCAATTAGTAAGTCAATTGCATGCATTGGATTGGTTTTTTTTCATTTCAACTACCCTCTTATCCCTGATGGAAAGTTATTTTCTTGATACAGAAGAATTTTCCTTCAAATATCTTTGAAATATACGACTATTATGTAAATCCAAAGTAATAAAGAATGAGAGAAGATGCTAGGGCAACATTTAGCACAAAGCCAGCTATGGAAATGTATATGAAAATTTATAGATGAATGATTTATGCTTTAATTGGGAGGGGCAAAAGAGGGAACTTCTATGAAAACATTTGATATTCATCATCTAATGTAATATTTCTAATATCAGTTGGTAAGAGTGATATCAATTTCTGCCACTAAAATTGTAACTTCAACTGCAAATCACTGTATAACTAATAAGAMAAACATATTTCAGTGTATATTTTGAAAGCCATGCAAAGTACAAAAAATATTTTTAAATAAAAAATGAAAGCAGTAACCTCAGTTTTTTTCCTCAAATAAATCAAYGTATGCATTTTTTAATAATGCCCAAGGGAAGTCTCTGGAGGGCAGGTGATGAAAGTTTGTCTTGATTAGTTTCTTTTAATGCATATGTAACAACTTCAGAAAACTAATAAAGGTTAAATACATGTATATCACTAGACCCTTGAAGCACTTCAGCAGGATGTTTTTCAGCATCTCCTCATGTAGACAAAGGGGGAAAATGTCTAATTTGCAAATTCTTGTTGTTCCTTGAAATTTGAAAGAAATCACTAAAAACCATCTAGTTYCACTTTTATTCAAACAAGTAAATTCCAATTATTTTCTGAATATACAGGAGGTAGTTTTGAGAATTCAGGACTAACTTACATTCATATTTCTTCCCATTGCAGACAACTTATTGTAATCATAGAATCATAAAATCATAGAATAGTTTGGGTTGGAAGGGACCTTTAAAGGTCATCCAGTCCAAATCCCCTGCCATGGGCAGGGACAATCTTCAACTAGATCAGGTTGCTCAGAGCCCCGTCCAACCTCACCTTCAATGTTKCCAGGGATGGGGCATCTACCACCTCTCGGGGCAACCTGTGCCAGGGTTTCACCAYCCTCAGCATCAAAAATTTCTTCCTTCTATCTAGGCTAAATCTACCCTCCTTTAGTTTAAAACCATTCCCCCTTGTCCTGTCACAACAGGCCCTGCTAAAAATTTTGCCGCCATCTTTCTTATAAGCCCCCTTTAAGTATTGAAAGGCCGCAATAAGGTCTCCCCAGAGCCTTCTCTTCTCCAGGCTGAACAACCCCAACTCTCTCAGCCTTTCTTCATAGGAGAGGTGTTCCATCCCCCTGATCATTTTTGTGGCCCTCCTCTGGACGCGCTCCAACAGGTCCATGTCTTTCTTGTGCTGAGGGCTCCAGACCTGGACGCAGTACTCCAGGTGGGGTCTCCCCAGAGCAGAGGAGAGGGACAGAATCACCTCCCTCGACCTGCTGGCCACGCTTCTTTGGATGCAGCCCAGGATACGGTTGGCTTTCTGGGCTGTGAGCACACATTGTCAGCTCATGTCCAGCTTTTCATCAACAAATAATGCTGATAAATAGATCTGAGGGGAGAAGATACTCTGAAGTATATTTACAAGTTTATTTGTTGCAAGTTAAAACTGTAAAAACTAAAGAAAAAAAAATGTCCATTGATCAACACTTCCAGAATACTTTGGTTATTTGAAATTTTCTGAAATGCTGCCTTCTTGCAGATTTTTTTCTTTTCAGCTTCTGTTTCTTTTGTCTTGTCTTTTAACTTCAGCTTTTACTTCCAAATTCAAGAAAATTTGACACTAAGAATGAAGATGAAGCAGCAACAGTATTTAGATGTGGTTAGTTCATCTAGGGAGTACCACAAGACAAAACCAAAACAAAAAGTATCAAAAAGGAGGGGAAAAAAACATAGGAAAAATATTATCTACCATCTTTGAAATCTCATGGAGGTCCTGCATGACTGGAAAAGGTCAATGTACCAGGTGCAGGTGCCCAGGCGCTGGCAGCGGGGGCTGCAGGGGCGGCCTCTGTGAGGAGAGGCCGGGGCTGCCCCGTGCCGGACACAGCCGGTTCCAGCCGGCTCCAACCGACCCCCCGCAGGGCACGGCTGAGSCCCGCAGCCAGGGTGCTGGCGCCTTGGGGAAAGTGTATTTAAAAAAGGGCAGAAAATGCTAGAGTGAGAGAGGAGGAGGGAACAACAGAGGAAAGAAAAAGGTCAGAAGAGTAGGAGGTATTCCATGGCAGAACAAGCACTCCTCTGAAGGGACTGTGACCTATGGATAAGCCCCTGCTTGAGCAGGTACACCTCTGAAGTTACTGCAGCCCATGGAGGACCCATGCTGGAACATAGGAAAAGCGTGAAAAGGAAGAAGAAGCAGAGCAGAGACAAACCACTATGTCCTGACCCCAACCCACTGTGCTGCCTGTTGCCTCACTGAAGAGATTGAGTGTAACCTGTGGCAATGTCAAGGAAGGGGAAGAGAGTTGCTTGCAGTGAAGGTGAGCCTGGCAGAGAAGATAAGCCTGGGAAAGTGGAAGGAAAGGTGTTTTAATGTTGGTCGTCTTTGTTTCCCAATACTCAAATCACTAAGTAAGTATTCATGCTAATTGGCAATAAATTAAATTAATTTTCTGTTTTGCCCATGACAGTAATTGGTAAGTGATCTCTCTGTTTTTATCTCCACCCATGAGCTTTTTCATCTTATTTTCTGCTGCTATCCTGTTGAGGAGGGCAAATGGGAGAGTGGCTGGATGGAGTATTTTAGTGGAAATTTGAGGCTGCAATGAGTGAGACTGGAACTGATCTGGGAAGTAGGGGAATGAAGAAATCAGTTCCCAAAAAAACCACATAAACATCATTAGAACAAAGACTAAAGATCAAAACAAATGCAAATCAGCATTTTGTTGTGTAAAAGAAATAGGAAGGAAGACATTTATAAAAATTAATAAGAGTGTAAGAACACAAGAAATTTTGGTAGGGAACTGAAAAAAAAAAAGCTACCAAGTTATATAGGTGAAAAAACAGGAGGGAGGCTCAGTCTCAGAGTCCTTTCTTTTAGTAGGATTCCTCATGTTTTCCACATCGGTGACCTTTCTATAAAATATTAAGTTATGCCTGTATTTACAGAAGGTAAAGATGCGGAGCACACTCTAGCCCAGTAAATATTACTTTACCATTACTAGTAGAAGGCCATAGACGTTATACTGACTGACACTGCAGGGTCTCAGGATTTGTCTGAGCTTGTCCTGGGCTGAGCTTGTAACAGTTTCCATGTACCATATATGATATGATAGTATAGATGTGTCCTGGTTTCAGCTGGGATAGAGTTAATTTTCTTCCTAGTAGCTGGTATAGTGCTGTGTTTTGGATTTAGGGTGAGAATAATGTTGATAACACACTGATGTTTTAGTTGTTGCTGAGTAGTGCTTACAATAGTCAAGGACTTAGCAGCTTCTCATGCTCTACTGACTGAGAAGGCTGGAGATGCACAAGAAGCTGGGAGGGGGCACAGCCAGGGCAGCTGACCCAAACTGCCCAAAGTATGGCCAACATGCGTAGTATATAAGCTGGGGGGAGCTGGCCCGTGGGCCACTGCTCGAGAACTGGCTGGGTGTTGGTCAGTGGGTGGTAAGCAATTGCATTGTTCATCACATATTTTGTATGTTGTTGTTATTATTATTATTATTATTATTATTATTATTTTCCCTTCCTTTTCTGTCCTATTAAACTGTCTTTATCTCAACCCTCAAATCTTACTTTTTTTTCCCCAATTCTCTCCCCCATCCCACTGGGAAGGGGGGAGTGAGCGAATGGCTGTGTGGTGTTTAGCTGCCTGCCAGGTTAAACCACAACAGGATGTGATAGTGTATATGATATATCATATGCTATCCCTAGGTAATCACAGTGCATCAATAGCCCCAAGCTGAGTCTGAAGGAGACTATTGTGCAGCTTTAGATGGGAGCCCATGGGAAGGAAGACGACTGTGATAGGAATCATATGAAAAGAAAAGCAAGCAGACTCTAAGACTGGGGAAGAAACCACTACTACCATGGGCATCAAACTCCTCCCAGCAAGGTAATAGTGGTGCTGCTGAGTCGTCGTAAATACTTCCTGCCTCCACCCCACTTCCTGAGGAAGACTAAAACTGCTGACCTTAGGACCCAGAGGGACTGTGGGAGAATAATGATACCACCTGAGAAAAGGGGAAGATACTGGGAAAGTTTTAATAGTAATTTTTACCTTTTTTTTATGAGGCTTTTCTATATTAATTAGATAATTTGGAATTCTAGAGCATTAATTGGACTAACAAAWTTTTTTTATATGTTTGAGTAGCAAGTTCCCTTTTGCCCATAATCAGATTTTTAGATTTTGAGAGTAATAATATCCACCAGTATATTGATTATGATACATAAAAACTCTGGTCTTATAAAGAAACAAACCAACCAACCTGCTAGCAGTATGGGGTGTTTTAGGAGATCACACCAAGYTTTCTATGAACCATTATATATATGTATGTGTGTGTATATATATATGAAATGGATTTTTTTCCTCCAAGGGAAAAAATAACTTTTCCATGTTATTAGTAGGACTAGCTCATATAGTAAACACAGAAAAGTTACTAAAATTGTGCCCCTTTCTTTTCTTTATTTTTTAAATGTGAAATTGATCAATATTAATCCTGCTGATTACGTGCAGTTATTTACAGATTTCTTTTATGAACTGAACTGCACTAGAGTTTCATACAAATTGTTTTCCTGTAATTGTTTTGTTGATAATTGAATGTTTGGAACTGTCCATTGGAAATTATTGCTGATTATTGAAGGCACATTCTATTGGATTTTACTCTCCCAATGAATTTCTGAGCCTCTGGAATTTGCTTCTCTTTCATGAAAACACAAGAAGATTTGGACACTCAAATATAAATTCCAAAATCTGCTTTTGTTACTTAATTACTAGGAATTTTGAGTTTTAAATATATGGTCTGTGAAAAATAATTTATCCTTCTGGAAATAATCAGTTCCTTGAGATGAAACTAAAATTTTGGTTCAAATTTTGAGACTCAATTTTCTGAAGCTGTCATATTAGTTATATATAATAGATGATGTCATTATATTTGCTCTCATATTTATGTATCAAGTATATAACTTAAAATGCAAAGTTTTGCAAAGTGCAGTTATTAGAAACCCTTTCTCCTCTTCTTGTCACATAATTTATTTTCATTCTGGCTTATTTCTGAAATATTTAGATAGGGGATTTAAGCCTCTATATAAAAATGATTCATGCCTAATTCGGTTATCTGTGAGGCAGTTCTGTTTGATGTTTTTCCTACCTAAAAGTAACTGAGCTTACATGGASACCTAAAGCATTAGAAAACTGTTTAGAAAAAGACAGAAGAACTTTTATTGTTGGTTTGGAAGCTTTGAAGGGGAGTAGGGGTTAGAAGACTGCATAAAGTTTACCATATGCTTTGAGTAGCTGTAGAAATCATTAAAAACATTTCATGTGTACTTAAAACAAAAAGGATACTTTTTTAAAGGAAGTAGTCTTCCTATCACATTGTGGTTCAAACATTAATATTTTCAAACCTTATTATTCATAGGATCTTCTCTGAGAAGAAAAGGGAAAAAGTTTTAGAGACAACCTGGTTAGGTCCACAGTCCTAGATATTCCTGCTCACTCGTGAAGTCATTGGGATTTTGAATATATGCAGGAGTTCTTACTCTGCAGTGTCAGTGACTACGTATTTTATCTCTGTATTCTTTTCCCATGTATTTTATCTTACAGTATAACATTTAGCATCTCTAGTGCCTGGTACAGTCGTACTACACTAGTCAGTCACTGTCTTTTGACTACAATCAGAAGACTGTATTAAAACATATCTTGTATCTGACATTTTAAATTCAGATAATTTTAATTCTTCGTTGTTTTAAATTTTACTTTATGAGGCCCCAGACCCAGTCTTATATGCTGCTGTTTTAAATATTTTCTATAGATGTTTTTTGCATCATTCTATTTCTTTCTTTCTCCTTCATAACAATGACACACTTTTTCTCCTTCAAATTTAATCTCTTTTGTCTTTTAGATTGTAAAGATAAAACAATCTTTATTGGGGATCAATTACTTATCACAGAATAAAATTTAAAGAGTTGACTTTACAATAAACACATTGTCAGCTTTTGATGCTTGTGTCTGAAACAAACCTATGGAAACAAGGAATAAAAGGCACATTCTGTTACAAGTCCAAAACAGCAAGCACACAATGAATAGAAAGATCGATAAAATAATCAATAGACTCAGAAAAGGATGAAATAGAGGATAAGTTAGTCTCAGGACTAGTAAGCAGATGACAGTTCATAATAGCATATCTAAACAAAACACAATCAATGTTCTTAAATATATTGTGAAGGAACAAATCTGGTAGCTGAATGAACATAAACTCATAGAGACTGAAAGTCATGGCTCAAGTGATTGAGGAAATGGGCTAAGTATATTTAGAGGTGAGTAAAAAACAGATGAAACTTAGATCATAAGCATCTCTTATATGATTGAGAAGATGCACACTAGATAATATTTAATCTGATTTGATTATAATACAAATTGTAGACTTATTTATAGTGTGATATAACTGGACATTCTGGAAAATATTTACACATATTCAGCAGATGAAATATGAAAAGATATAGCTCCACTAACTTCAGTAGAATTCCAGCTAATTTTTTAGGAAAAAAGTGCCACTTTTAAACATGATTTTTTTTTGTCTTATGCACAGTTTACACATTATTACATTTAGAGATTGAAGCCCAGAAGTTTGGGGGTTTTTATACCTAATATTAAATGTACTTATTTATATGTTATACAAGTATCTTCACAGGGATTTGGCCATTATTGATAGTATTTTAAAGTCATGCTGAACTGTACTTCTCTCATTAAAAAAAAAAAAAAAATATTTTGTAAGTGGTATCATAGGTCTCTAACTCTTGGAAAGTCTCTTTATTCTTCTAAGCATAAAAGGGAAACAGAATTTGTTTTACATACAGTGAAAGTAATACAGTAGAAAAAATTTAATGTGATGTTGTTGAGTTAATATTTTACATGGATCACAATGGAAAAGCACAACACATCGCTTCTATTCAACAAAGCATCTTTCTTTATGAAAGAGCATAATACATCAGAAAGAAATATTTCTATCATCTGCTGCATGGCCAAGTTCTATCTATCCAAAGGAAAGCTTTCATTTGTATTACTCCTCCCCCAAATATAGCACTCTCATGGCTCACACCTCTGTACACAACACATTAATTCTGCAGACATTAGACTCTCTCATAAACCAGCACTCTCCCTGTTGTGCCCAGCTGTTTGACTTTGCCTGCTCTCTGGCTTCTTCACTCTGACCTCATTCTGCTTCTATTATTTCCTCTTTCTTTCTCTGGCCTTTACACTTTCTTCTTTTCCTGAAGAGAAAGGTTGGTCAATGCTGCAGGTAATTTTAGATTCATTTTTTGAAACCTCAGACCCCATATTCCCAAACCAGTATAACAATTATCTCAAGTCAGTAGTATGTGGCAGAACATGTAGCTTGCTGTATACTTTTTTCAGTACCTATAGTCAGGCAGATTTCCAGTGCTTGCTGTGTGCCCCTGTCAATAACTGCAGGCAGGCAGAGTCAGGACCTATTGTACTTTTTCCTTTGTGTACTCTTGTTGATCTTTAAACTCATATATAGTGTAGGTTTTAGATAGCTATGGATCTGCCAAATGTTGAGTGTTTCCTCTTTTTGATCACATCGAGGCTGGCAGAAGTTCTGTGTTCACAGCTTTTGGATGGGATCAAGCTGTAAGAAGCATTGCTCCTCTATRTGACATGTCACAGTATTTGAACTCTATCAGGAAACAAAAATAAATACAAAACCAAAACCAACCCTGTATAGTCTCCAAAACTCAGACAAAGGTTCCCAGTAAAACTGAGTATAGTCTAGTATGGAGATAACTAGAGAAGGGAACTGTTTTTAGTCTCTTTTGAGATCTGCAGATGTACACATCAAAGGAAACCTGACTAAGAACATCAAAGAAAAGCTGGGAGGAATAGGATAAGCTTTTCACAACATAGTGGAGAAACACTGCAAGGGATACCCTCTATTTCCTGCCTGAAACTATGAGAAGCTTTTGGGGAAGCCACATTTTCTGTATATGAGGGCAGCTGGGTTTAACCATGCACTATCGTGCTGCTGCTGTTACCAATGGAAGTGGTCACACAAAATGATGTGCAGAGATCACCACAGGTCACTTCCTGCTGCGTTCGGCCACGACCATGTTCCGTACTGTATGTACTGTTGTACAGTGACACCTCGCCCTATGCTTTCATGACAACTCCTACTTCCCAACAGGTTTATTTGTCTAAAACCAAAACCTAAGTAGTCTGTTACAGACATTCATTAAAGAAGAACCTGTGAACCAATTTGAACTAAAGGAGAATTTAGTATGAACTTCACTTCGTTAAACTTATCACCATCATCTGTTATTACACTGTTTAATTATCTGCCTAACAAAAGGCCACTCCAGTAGCTTGAGTAGATATTTGGTTTTAAAAAAAGGAGATGTTTTTAATAAGCTTTTGTTGGAAACACTTTGTGATTCAGACTTCCCCTGTTAGGTGTCAAAGTTCAGTGTCCATTGTCCACTCAGTCATGGACACATAAATATGGAATTCGGTACCTAACACAGGTGGATAGAATCTCCCTGTTGAGGTTTCTAAGTCATCTATGTATCTCTAAAAACTGTATGGGAAAATTAGGTACTTAATTTAGGAGTACATGTTCCTTGCACATCTGAAATTAAGGTGCAAACTGGAAACCTAAGTTAAGCAGAGTAGATCCCATACTAGAATTCACAATCAAATACCCCAATTAATGTCCCAAAGTTATGTCAATGCTTTTTTTTTAGGGATCTCATAAAGGTTAAATTACTCATATGTATCTTGGATAGCCACACAGATAAAAATAAGAAGTGCCATTTGACTAACCTGTTCAGCTTTTTGTCACACATTTMGTTTCCTCAGAGAGAGGTAAAAAACATCAAAAGGTGCATGAAATTTGCAGATATGCTAACAGTGTATAACTTTGACTGCAGGTGATCATCTAGATTCAGTGAAAGTATCATCCATTTGGTCCAATCACTTAGTTATTGTTTATATCTCTTTACAGAGAGATAACTCTAAATGAAAGTACTGAAAGTGCTATTTTTTCACTTTGTGCTGCTGTTTCACTGAACTTAAATCCAGTTCAGGCAGTGTATTAAATTATCTGATATTTTTTATACACCTAATTTTGAACATAATTTCATACATATACAAAATCAGTAGACTGTACATGAACATACATACATATTTGTATGAATGTGAGTGAGCATATATTTACATTTAGATTTACATTGATATGGTGGAATTGATATTCCTTCCTGTAGCTCTCCAGTCCATTTCCACCAGCTGCCCTGTTCAAACACACATGCCTACTTTTTGTGGTAGAATAAACCTTATATTAGCAACTTGGATCAGTAAAATTCAGTAAATCAGTAATTTTGTAATTTCAGTAAATCAGTAATTTTGCCTTCATTGCTAAACTAGCTTTGTAACCAGGATTTAAGTGTATATAGCCCCTCAGGTCTTTCAAGGGATGCTTATAAAGTGATATTCTCTGATTACATTATATCCTCTAGCAGTTTGGCAGGATGATATTAAATCTGCATGTGATTATTAAGTGGCTTAAGCAGCCATTGTTCTTCTTTTTGTTCCATTATAATTTTTCATGCATTTTTCCTAAAAATGATCTTTTGCTTTTGGTAAGCAAGGAAATACTACAATGCTTCAAGAAGCCACTGGTGTGGTACCGATACTTATTTCATTTATGACAATGTCAACAACATTATCTAATAGTATCATTATCTAATACAAAGTATCTAGTATAAAGATACTGCTACTGTATAAGTCTTGATCAAAGATAATAAGCTTTTTAAGGATGATGATGACGATGATGATGATGATTATTATTATTATTGATTGTTATTATGATTATTATTATTATTAAAGTAAGTGATTTTTACCAGCAGTGCAAATGTATAAGTTATTCTCTATAGACTGAAGCATGACTTGTTTTAGCAGGTGTCATATTACTACTACACAGTGCAGGTATTTATATAAAGGGACACAATAATCACCAACAGGTTTCAAAATTCAAATATGAATTACTTTCTTAAAGGAAGAGAGCATTTAGAAGAAATCACTTGAATATACAGAAAGTTCTCAGCTGATTTATTTATGAGAAAAAGAAAAAAAAAAAAAAAAA
>JAYKAV010003387.1:168923-195876 GCA_035582835.1 Phoebastria nigripes
CCCCACCTAGGATTGTTCTATACACGTGTTCAGTCCTACACTGCTTTTCGAGAGCCAGGTAAAAAGTTTCTAAATAGCCTTTAGCTTTGTATGGTACCCGCATGAAAGAGATGTTCCCCAAATAGGTCAAAACAGTTTCAATCTGCAAGTAAAGGAACAAAAATTCTGTAAAATGGATGTTGCCAGGTTTGCTTGTCAGCAGCTTATGCCATTTTGCTCCCAGAAAAAAGTAGCATGTCATAGATATTTGATTTGTGATTACAAAATTAGAACTTTCCAAATTATCCTGGAAATCATGAAGTTGATTCCCTTTTAGCTTTCTTAACAATTTTATTCATATTATGCACAGAGCAGAATTAATCATAGCCTTGAAATATTTATTTGTATAAATATATACATATTTACAGCTCCAGAACTGCTGGATATCACTAACTAGAAAAACACTCAGGTCCAGATATTCTGGTAAAATTGCAAATAGTTTTGTCAGCAACGTTTTTTTCACATGCAGATGAAGTATGATTGTGTTTGTCTTAATGATCACTCAATTTCATCAGATACAGTTGTAGCAGATTTAAAAATCTATTGCTCCTCTGCAGAGAAGTCCACATTTGGTGTTTTGTATTACTGGCAATCCATATCATTGTTGCTTCCTCTTACTGTAGTATTAAATGTGAAAGAAACTGCATTCATGRTAAATAGGAGGAGAAGGCATCCTCCAGCAGAATGCCTTTTGTATACTGACTTGGGTCTGCCATATGAATATATGAATCTACCAGTCTAGTTCTTCATAGTACTATAGCTCTTAATCTGAGTTCGCCACTGTCATTCACTCTTTTTAATTTGTAGTGCAAATGAGAACATAAAGTAGTTTAAATTGCCAATTATTTTGTTTATTTGTGTTTCCCCTTAAGCACTTTATACCAAGCATGCTTGTAAGAATAATTACTAAGTTATATGTACTTTCTTAGTCTCACAAGATAACTAAGCTGAATGATTCCCTTTATGTGGATAAATTTCAGCTAATGGAACCCCAGCAAAAGGATTCATTATAATCATAATTAAGCCACAATATCCTTCTAATGAAAAATAATTAAAAGAAAAACAAAACAAAACAAAACAAAACAAAAAAAAAAAAAACAAGGACAAGAAGAAATCCAGTCTAAGGAGAGAAATGAAATAATTAATATATCGTCATAAAATAGCTCTGCACACATTCCGTTTCCTGTGTTTACTACCAACTGATTTCTGAGTAGTTATCAGCAAAGTTCACATCAATGCAAGTAATTTGTATTCAACATCAAGGGCAGTGTCAGAAACTGCAGCTATGATACCCTGTCAAAGAACTGACTGAGACACGAATCAATAGATAGATCTGCAAAAAATACCTGAACAATGACTATTCACTAGTACAACCAAAAGTTGAGTTGATGAATGCCCAATATGTCATAGAAAAAAAATTCCTGCCAAAGAGGAGTCATAGTATCAGGTAAAAATGGTAGACAGGAGGGATGTGTGGKTTTTTTTTTTTTTTTATCTATCTATCTATCTATCTATCTACCTACCTACCTACCTATCTACCTACCTACCTACCTACCTACCTACCTACTACCCATCCATCCATCCATCCATCCATCCGTTTTATTGTCTATTTTTACATTTATATAAATCTATTCTATTGTATTTCTCTACTTTTCAAAGTTTGTATATAACAATAAAACATATTTATTCTCTATTAATCTTGTGTTCAAAGTTCATGATTCTATTCATTTGCACAAATAACTATGACCCTSTTTTCATACAATCTGTAGAATAGAAAAGTTTTTCCTAAAGTGTTTCTGAGATCTATCTTGTATTGTAAGGTTTCTGACTCCTGTCAGATGCTTTATTATCATGAAGGACTCTGAATCTCTTTGAGGCTGTTAACTAATAGTAAAAGGATTACAGTAGAATTCAGATGTCTTCCAGTGATGAAATACTGCTTGCATCAAAACCAACACTTTAACTTTACTCTAAAGGGGATAGAAATCAAGGCCATAAAGACAAAATGTAATAGACAGCAACAATACCCAACATTTTGGCTTCTAGCATCTAATATACAGCAAGAACATTTTTTTTTTTTTTTTTTTTTCCGTCATAATTCTTGAAGCAAGGACCTGGTAAATGTTCAAAACAGTGCTCTGGACACGGTCTCTTTGTTTGATTCTTGTCCTTACCAAACCCAAGCTATTTATTTTTGATTCACAGAACAGCTTCAGAAGAAATAGGTTCAAGAAGAACCTGTTTCAACACTATTCAAGAAGAATAGTGTTCAAGGTAGAGAACTGCTTTGTCCTGTGAGAAATGTGGAACAAGTCATTTCAGCAAAAGATCTGAATTTGGGCTTCCTACATCTGAGGTGGTATGACATATACAGAGATGGTATTACCATTTCCTAGCTCTTCGGTAGGAATGAAATCTACTTCTGAGTTAGTAGTTTTGCTTTCAGATACAAAAATGTAAAAAAAGAAGGAATTTCTTGCACGATGTTTGCAATTTTAGCTATTGCCCTGGTACGTAATTATTTTTCTTGGCTTCTGGTAAAACTTCTGTTGACATTAAGGAGGTAATTTAACAAACAACGTTTCTTTAAGTGTATACTTAAATCCATCAAGGTAGATTTTTCTGTTATTTCCAATATAACAACAACAGGCTCATAAACGATCTCTGTATGACCCATTGTTAATACAACTGCAATTGACAGCAAAATGGAGAAGGGAAGGGAAGGGAAAACATGACAGTATTATTTGTGGATTTAGTCCTGTTAATGTCTTACATACAAAAAGTGAGTTAAAAGAGCATTCAAATTGGGTTTTATTCATGTAAATTGTATCTATTTACTGTCCCTTTATGAGTCACAGAAGAAGTTGAGTGACATATAATAATTTTAGAGTTGTTTTTCTCCTCAAAACATTTTCAATTAAATGGTATCTTCTAATGGGCAAGCAGCTGTCCTTTAATATATCTAAAGAGTCACTTCAGATACTTCTTTGTCATACCCATAGTGCATAGCAATGAATATTATATTCCATAAAAGTTTTATTAATTGTAAGTTCATTGGATGAAACATAAGATTCTTACTGACTTCTGTTAGCATAAAACATTCAATAAATCTATATTCTTCACCTTTTAATTACTGTTTATTAAAAACCATTTCTTGAAAAATTATGTTAAATAAATCAACCTTTAATCTATCATAGACTAAGCACTGGCACTGAGCACATAACATTGATTATATTTAAACATGTAACCTTAAAGACTGAAATTAAATCATATTCTGACAGTTGTTCAGAATACTTAAATCAGTTGTTGTTGATTCCTCTTGTTAATTATTCATGGAATCTTAGGCACCACTTGGATATCCATTGAAATAACAAAAAAATGTTGGAGGTTTCCTAAGARGCTATCTTCTCTTCCTTCCCCTTCCTCCTCCTAAATGAAAAATCCAGCTTTCATTATTTGTTGTTCCCTTGTATTGAAAGTTTGACTCATTCAGTCGGGTAACAGAAACATAAACCATGAATAATTAATAGTACCAATCTCAGTTGCTTTGTATTGCTGAATAAAGTAAATGTACATAGATTTCTACCAGTAGGAGAAAAGATTTCTGATGATCACCAGTGTTAATGCCTTATCAGAAGACTCAGTGTGGTTTCTAAAGAAGCAAGAAGTTGGTGTAAAGGGAGTGAAGATAATTAGCATGTGCAGGTTGTGCATTTTTAYCTAAAAGATCAAATCACTGTTGGCAAATAGTTCATGCCTTTTAAAAATCCCCCTCCAGAAATGGATAGTATGTGAAGAAAAGACGTGTTTGTGCTAATATTCTATTACATTGTGTTTGTTGGTCAAGAACAGTGACCAGGATTCAGGGTCAATATTCTAATACCCCTCTCTGGAATACTATGTGGTACTGTGTATATTTCACACAAGGATAGTATCAAGGCCATCGAACTGGAAAGAAATGAAGAGAGTAGTAACACATTCTCAGTGACAGTCTTGTGAGCTGCCGTCCAGCTTGGCTGCATACTGTTTGATCTCCTCTTGTGAGTAGTGTCCTTGGTTTAGTCTTTTTCACTGACCCACGTCTCTGAAAAACAGCTATCCCAGTGATCTACAAACTCCTCTCCCAACTCCTACTGTTCATAGCACTCTTGCACAGTCAAAGGCATCTGGCCTGATCTTTTGCCTTAAAAAGATTTAAACATGACTTGTTGGAATAAAAGAAATTAAATCAATGATCTGTGGAAGGACTGGTTACACATCCTGGAAGCCTGTAATTGCCAAAATGGATTGAGTAAAGAAGAAAATGATATGCATTAACTCCCTAATGGTCTTTGAATTAACAAAGTCTTGACAAGAGTATTAAAAATAAACCCTAACTTTTAAAACTATATACTCTTGATGATCCTCAATTTTTATAACTCAAAGCTCTCTAGAAAGTAAGTCAGAGCCTTTATCCCATTTTAAAGACTGAGGAAAGGGTAACAAGAAACTGAAGATAAGAAGTGATGCAGTCCTGTGAGATTTAAAAAAGTAAAATTATTTCTGATCTAATACATTATAATAATATCTTTACTATTTGTGCTATGTTGATAAATAGATGAACATAAATTCTATATGAAAATTCCTCTATCTTTGTGCTCCATACATTTTTCATTTGGTTGATTGCTTGCTTGGTTCATTTTATACATGTTTAGCAGTGCTTAAATAGGGTCTTAAAAATGCTGAGTTACCTTTTTTTGCCTTCTCTCTAAATACCAAATTGAGTTTTGAATAAACAATTCAGATTATTTCTATAAAGCCTTGTTTGCTTGCTTGGGGTCTTGCTTATTCTTTAGTCATCAAAGTTAATGTTGGTGCACCTTCATCACTCTCAGCTGTACTTTATGTATGTCAAAAGGCACTTTTGATGGCATGTAGCTTTATGATAGCTATAATACCTCTCCATAAAAAGGAGATCTATTTTGACTAACTTCAGCATCTGACTTCCTCTTAAATAGTTGGCATCTTGGGTGAGATTCATTTAATCTCTGGAATGTCACATTAGAATCTTCCCTAGCCAACAGAAAGAATAAGTGTCTCAGAGTGGCAATTTATCTCAGTCCAAATGAATACCCTAAATAGATCAGATTAAATAGCCTCTGGAGAGGACTATAAAGCAATTCCATGGTGATATTTGAGACCACAGATTTAGACATCTATGTTTTAGAGCTAGCCATCTTTTAGATGTTTGACGTTTGTTGATACAACTTTCACCTCTGCTATTTTTCCCGCTTAATAGATGCTTAAAATGAGACACTCATTTTAAGTGTTTTCACTCTGAAGGTCTTCAGAAGTACTCATTTTCATTGACTATGTAGGGAATGCAGGCACTTACTTTCAGAAGATGCATTTATTTTACCTGATATAATTAAGTTGTCTCTCAAGAATATAAGTATAATTTTTTCTCTGTGCATGTGTGTGTGTGTGTATTTTTGCATGTGTGCTTGAAGAGAAAGTAACTAATACATTCAGTATTTGATTGTACGTTCAATAACATGTAAGAAGAATTAATCGCAACAACATATAACTATTAATTTTCACTAAATATGGAAGCCCTACATTATCAGTATTTTTTATTAGTTTGCAAAAGACAAATTTATCATTAAGAATAACTTATAAGATTATCAGTGAAATAAATAGTGTAAATTCCTATAACTATATATGACAGTACTTCACAGCTGTTGTGTTTTTCTTCCCCTAATACCTAAGGAATGTACAAAAACTAATTATCAGCCTATTGCTTTTCATTAAGCCAAAGGGAGGAGGGGGAGGGGCAAGTCAGGAAAGTATATTTTGAGGTAGATTCTGGTTTATATTGCAAATGATAGTTAAAGAAAGGAAATTGTTTCAAGAATATTGAAAGATACTGTGACTTGTCGAGATAGTTTGTACATGAAGACACAATGGAGGAGAAAGACTTAGGAACCTGGAAAGTGAATCTGCAACATCAGTAATAATAATACTAAAAAGACCTATTTCAGAGGTTGTTGAATTCAGGGACAACCTGAATGTGTTTCGATGAAGTAATTGAATTCAAAATTCAGTCTTTCCTCCTCTTACAATCTTGAAACCTCTACTCTGAAATTTAGTTGATTTCTTTTGCATGATTATTGAAACCTAACATTTTCCAACAGCATCTTAAATGGTACTGAATGTTTGGTCTAAGTTAAGAGAAACTGAGTATGTTATTTCATGAATACAGAATTATTTTGATAAGGACCTTAACTTTTTTGTTGAACAACTGTAAGTATGAATAATGAAAATAAAAGATAAAATACATTTGCTACAAATAATAAATTCATAATTTAGTGATATGTTGTAGCACTAAAATCACACTACTCATGTTAGCTGAATATGGCACATCAGGAGTCCATAAAGTAGAAAAGTACTAATATTTCATTTTAGCAAAGGAAAACTAAATATTCAGAGAGACTATTATGCCCCATGCAATACTCCAGATCAAATGAATAGTACACTCTTGAAAGTCACACAGGAGACTAGCACATATTCAGTATATTTTATAACCAGTAGCCTACGACATAGAAGATAATACGTATAATTTCTGGTCTAGTGTTTTAATCAAGTTACTAATATACAGAACAGGGGTGCCATTTCCTTCTCCAGTTATGTATTTGAGCAAAAATAATTTTGAATGCTGGACTATTTACTGAACTARATACAGTCACATTAATTATATGTTCCAAGGCTATTTCTAGCACATTGGATCAAAAAGACTTGAGATCAGAGACCGTGAATCCAAACACCCATAAAGAAGTGATAGGTGCTGAACTACTTACCTCTCCCAAAGCACTGACAAGTCTTGGTCTTCCCTAGCACTTCAGAAATAATGTACTTCTCATAATACAGTTAAGGGGGGATTAACTCCAGATTCAGACATCAAATTCAGGTGTCTGTTAGGTGAATTAGCTGTGTAATCTCACAGTGTAGAAGACATTTGCAGTCAATGAAACCAAAGGAGTTCAGAAATTGATTGTTGTCATTGTAAACCAGACAACTAAATTTTGTCACCTGACTAGCTCTCTAGTCTCCACCTGCTGCAAAGACTAGACTCAGTTGACTAGAGAGGGAGCATAGAGTTCAGTATTAGACACAATCCACATTGCAGATACCTGGTTAGATTTATGTTTGTCTGTATAAGCATCTAGTATAACTTTAGGCTCTGCAGGAAAACTTTTCTGGCTTCCAGATTTTAGCCCAAAAGACACTGATAACCACAAATACAGTGAATATGCCTGTACAACATTTGTAGGCATCCTAGGACRCAGAAATGGCACTAGTTTACTATACTGAGGTAACTAAATCTCACAAATGGTGTTTGAATGTAGGTATGGATCTCAGTCCCACCAGAAGTACCTAAAGAAATTTTTTTTGAGAAAAAGCCAGTGGAACCTGTATCACTCTTCAGCATGTTAAAGATTTAGATATCAGTCCCTTGGATTTAGATTATTATATTATGCTTAAATTATCACTGGCTTTCACCAGAATTCTTTTTCTGATTCCATCTTTGATGTGTTACTTTGCTGTTGTACATCCTAATCCAGAGTGCCAGCTGCCATGGAGAGCACTGTGTGACTGAATTCCCTTTTGTCTACATAAACCTTGAGTATGCACTTTGCAAAGACAAGACATTTGTGCCCTCTTGGACCTCCAGAGCTTTGGCTGGACAATGCTGTAAAACTATGTTTAGTAGGTCTACTGTCTTTCTCTTAGAGTCACTATTTGCTGCTTCTTTATTACTACCTACAGCATCCTACAGTGAGAATTATATACACTGAAGCATACCTGTTTGTTGGTTTAGACTATTGTCAGTTTTCTATTTTTCAGAACAATTTCACATTTTTGAAAAAGCACTGTGACATTACAATTTTAGTTTACATGATATAAAGATTCTCTGCTCCCTTCTTACGATAGTTGACAGTGAACATTACAGATTGAAAAATCATATCTGTTTTTAGAAAGAATTTCCAAAAGTGTTTGAGAAAGGGAAGGTAAGTAGGTGAACCTTATTTGTATTGTGTTGTAATATATAATCTATTAGTAAGTATTTTCTATATTGGCTGTTCTGGCAGTTGAAATGTTTCTCTAAATTCTGAATAGCGTAGTTTTCTTTTTCATGTCTTTAACTCCAGCTTTCTGTCTACAAACCTATAAAATGTGAAGGCTATATCATGTCAGCATTTTGTGCAGGCATATAAATGCTATTGAAATCAATTGGTATTTTACAGAAAAATCAGTTGTAGGACAATGGAAGTTAGTGCACATTAAATGCACTATATGAATTTATATGACAATGGCTACTCTTCACTGATTATCTAAAGATCTTCCTTGAAATTGGAATAAACTGACTCTTACAAAAGCACAGGCCAAAGTGCATGCCAAAGTATGTATTCACAAAAGAGCATTATTTAGTTAGGTTCCCACATTCATTTAGGTTCCTAAAAGTGCTTCAGGTTGGTAAATGAGTTTCTAGGCTGTGATAAAATTTACACAGTAGCTTACTGATTGCATATGACCGTAGTAGCATAGTCTTGAGATTCCACATTTGGACCACACCACGCATCCACGCACCTCCTCCCATGGAGTTTATTTAGTTTGAAGTGGCATGCAAGTCAAACAGCATAGAAGTAAATAAGAACACTTATCCTGTGATTAAACACGTCTAATACACCATATGAAAAAAACAGATCCCTGTTAAAGTCTAAAGATTTCAGTACTGAAAATATCAGCATAGTCACTTTTTAAAACTTTGTTTAGAAGTGACAGTTAAAACGTGAAAGCTGTAAGTGACTGCGGGAAGCTAAGCAGGAGAAATCTGAACTCCTTTTGGTACTTAAATCTCATCCATTTGAATATACACTGAAAAGGGTTAGGATATTGAGGACAGCCATTTAGCTCAGCTAAACTGAGACCTGTTAAGTGTCATGTTTCAGCCACAGCAGGTTATGTGGAGACTCTGAATGATTGTCCAGGCAAAGTGAAATGGGATTTCAATGCCTGGGAAGCAAAAGCAGACTGCTCAGACAGGGAAGGGCTGATTTAACCTGAGATATAGCAGCTGCTTCCTTTTAGGGTTCATTTGCTATCTCTCAGCTGTTTAGGTCAAGAGTATGCTGCTGCTTCTCTCTTCTTATGAAAACATGGGTAGCTTAATCTAAATTTTTCGGTTGCTCACAGGAAGGGAGTTGGGGAAGATTACTCATGCAAACAGCAAAATTGTCAGGAAAAAAACTGAATACTGCTGTGACAGAGTTAAGACAAAACTGATAGTGCAGAGACTAAATGGACTCAAATACCAAAATGCTTTAATCAGAAAAATATGCACAATTTTGCTAATTACATGACTTTCCTCTCCCTTGAGGGATGATGGCTCTCTCCAGGAGGAAGGTCAGGCAGCTCAGCACAGCGGTCGCAGTTGTGCAGTGCATTATCCTGGGGCTGGGCCATCCTCTGGATGTCACTTCGGTGCCCTCTTCTGCAGCCCTGTCAGTTCTGCCTCGGATCCTCTCCTGCCACCCCTGGAGTCTCCTGTCTTCAAAGTCCCTCCATCCATGTGTCTCAAACAGTACCTCTCAGAGCTACTCCCCATGTGCCTCACCAAGACCCTCTCCCTGAAATGTCTCCCCAAGAGTCTTTGATTATGTGATTTTCTTTATCCCTGGAATAAAATCCTATCTCACTTGAGCCAGAGTCTTCAATTAAAATCTTAATTTCACTCTGCCTAGCTGTAATGTTCTGTGTTATTACTGACTAACTATGGCTGTCCACAGCTGCAGGTACATGTCATTCTTCATGACATTTTAAATTATCTTCTTTATTCAGAGCTGGATAGAAAACTACGGGTCATATCTAGTTGAAAGCTGCTATGGCAGCCCAGTGTGGTCTGATGATTCAGTCTCATTTTCTATTTTCAACATATTGATGATATTTTCCCATCCGATTTCAGTTATTTTAATAATTCTAGGAATCAAAAAATAGTTGAACATTTCAACTCTGCCAAAAAATGGAAGAGGAATAAACTGTAGCTGCCATTGCATTTTATATTTTAAAGTAAATTTCATAATCTAAATGAGAATTACTTACAATGTCTCTTATTCCATAACTGGTGCTGCTTAATTTTGTCTTAAAATTGTATTCTATATTACAATGTGACTCACTGCAAACAAGGAGAAAGATTAGAAGTTTTGGGTGGTTTTTTTATACTAGCTAAAATCTTTTCTTGGATTTACACCTTACAAACTTAGGAATTTCTTCAAATGGCAAGTTATGGCAAGAATTTTGGAATCTGCAATGAATTTAGTAACAAGACAATGATATGAATGACTGAACAAATGTGTCTTTTGATATACTTTTTTTTCTTTTTTTATCAAGGGCACAGTATACTAGATTATGTTCAGACGTAATTTTAGAAAAGGGAAGAAATATAAACATGGTTGATTCACAGGACTTTTTCTCAAACTCCCACATTTCATGAGGTCTATTTTGAACGATTTGAACCTCATCCTGATTTAGATTTTTGTAATATTTTGCCATTAACATATATACCCATCCTTCTCTTGGGAACACTAGTAGCCCTTTCCATCCACTAGGAAGAGATTGCAGTCTTTTTCTAGAACAAGTAATAGTTACAGTAATTTGAGGAGTTACTCCTTTCACCAAAAGCTGGGAATGGAGTTGTATTTGTTCAGCTGCATGGATCAGGCCTGCTACAAACCTTTTTCTTTTTCCAGAAAGAAAGTCTTTCTTATTTTTCATTTATATAGGTGGCAATATGTTTTTTATATTAGTGCTATTATTGGTAGCAGTGGGGGCCTCCAATCGCAAAACAAAGATCTTTTTGCACTCCTTCAGCAACCATTTTATCCCAGTCAGATGAAAAAAACTCAAATGAAAACAATTTAATAATTCTTGTCTCAGGGATCATTTCAAGTTTTTATGAAAAGAAAACATATTTCTTATTATAGATTTACAGTGCTTGAAAATAAAATATAATTAATAAAGATTTACCAGTATCCTCAACACTCCATCATATTCAAATGATGAAAAAAAGGTATTTGCATAAGCAAAAGTTTGATGTTTATGTGGAATAACTTKCATAGTTTCATAATATATCTCATACTGTAAACATGTTAAACGACCATTTATARCTGATAGAAAATGTTATCAGTGTCATATGAAATGGTTGGAAAATGACTGTCAAGTGATCTTTGTTTGCAGTTCAGTAACCAAAGGGTGCATATATTTTGCAATTCTTGGACATGTGATTAGGAGCTTCACAGTCAAAAAAGACTTTTGCTAACATCTCTATTAATTGCTGGAAAAAAAAAAAAAAAAAATCTGTCTTCTTAAGCTTTCCCATGCCTCAGGCTTTCATATATATAATCAGTCATTCATAAGGAATTGTCCATAGCTGGGTTCAATCTTTTTTTTTTTTTTTTTTTAAACTGCAGAAGGGGTATGAACTGTGAATGTTCTTTTATAAATGTATCTCATAATTTTCATGTAATTTTTTCTATGCTCATGTTTATAGAACAATTAACTTCCTGCGCCAAGACCTTAGAAAAATGTCTTTCAAGCTTACTGATTGCTTCTTCTGGACTTGGTTTCAGTTCACTCTTGTTCTCAGTAATAACTCTGGCTTCTAATAACCTATTTTAACATGTATCAAGGAAGCTGACTGTCAATTGTTATGTAAAGAAACCTAGATTTTCAGCAAAAAATTAGTTAATCAGAAAACACCTGTATGGAAAATGACCAGAGAAACATTAGAAGTATTATATTTGGACAGTTATGTAAGTAGGCATTTTGTTACAAAGTTAGCTATTGATTTTTACTGGAGGTGAGCACACCAATCTTCAGGGATGTTTCATGAGACGCTCACATATATTTATTAAAGAGCAGCTTGCTTAAATAAACATACCATAAGGAGGGAGTTTCCTCATCTAACATTAATCAACTTAAAATCGTTGCCTTAAAATCAGGTATCTAATTCACACTAGTCATCTAGGTCTGTATATGTAGTCAATGTACAGAGTCTAGCATTTAATTTCTTTTTAAAAAGGTCTCTGTGTAATGGTTTTAAAGAGTCTAATTAAGTCACTTTAAATTTAGAGATTTGTTAATTTGGATTACTTTTTCTGAATACAGGTTTTACTTTAGTTAGTCTTCAGCGAACCATCTATTCTATGCTTTAGTTAAGAAATCCTCAGAAGACCACTARCCTAAAACCCCTCTTTGGCTCCATTAATAGGATGAACAAAATTAGTCTCAGGATTGTATAATGAGAAATTTCTTGTGTATAGTAGTGCAGTTATTTCCTCATAAATAAATAAACTTTGAGGGAAAAAAGAAGGAACTTCCTGAAAAAGTTAGCAGTGCTATCACTTTATGAAGAGAAATGGAAAGGATAGTCATGACCGATCCAAGCCTACTTAGATATAACACACAGAGAAAACAAATTCTTCTGTAATATGGATTAATCTTTGACAAATATAGCTATCTTTTTTTTTCCCTTTAATAATTGTAGATCAGCATTTTATATTATTCACAGGATTGTTAAAGCATGTTGGGTTTTTTTGATTTTTCTCTTAATTCTGCTTAAATTCATCCCTGTAGTCTTCTGTTAAACCCAAATATTCACACTCTGGTCTACAGCTACACACACAGAAGTACTGTTTTGACAACAGTGAAAAGAGTTGACTGGTAAGAGTTGCTAGAATATATTTGCTAGAAGATAACAGTTCTGCCATGTGTAATGCAGCTATCAAATAGTCTCCCTGAATATTTTAATGAATACGTGATTTGATATCCCAAGAGAAATTATTCCATGTATTATTAATGTATATGATAGTATTGTCAGTCATCCTAACTAATTTCAACATACTGCACTATGATAAATGTGCATGTGTGTGTGCATACATGCTATTTTTCAGCATCCAATATTTCTCCTTTCAGAAATATTTGAAACCACATACAAAATATTGCATTCAGAATCAGTTAGGCTCAAAACAGTGAGCATTCTTTCAAAATCAGAGCTTGTTTCTAAACACAACAAGACAAATCATAGATGCAAAGGATACTTAAATAAAATTTATGCTTAGTTCCTGGAGAGTGATACAGAAAAACGCTGTCAAACTTGCTTAGTCACTTGAAAATACTTTAGACCCTAAAACTGAAGATCATGAGCATGCATGTATTTACAGCTGCAAATGTCTAGATAAAATACAAACCAAATGCAAAAGAGACCTAATGTATTCAGTGTGTTTAGAACAAGCTGTACTTTGCATTTTTTAAGTCTGTGCTGTGTTATTTCAGTTACTGCACTTAAAATCAAAGGCTTTTTAATAAATTTTCAAGGAGAACATTTCCTAAGAGATCAGGAGTCCTGGATTTAAATTTCTGCAGTTACATTCTTCACATCCCAGGAGATTACCACAGTCACCAAACCACCAGATATTTTGTTTAAAAATATGTCCTTCATATCTCYCACTGAAACCGAGCATTGCGCAGCTGGGAGTATCAGAGACACAACGCCAGAGGTAGAGCAGATTACAGAAGGACTGATTATATTCAATGTTGTAGCCGTGTGGTGGTGCATTTCCCCCCTTTCCCTAGGCCTCTCTATGATCAGAAACTCCTGTTAGGCCTTAGCCATTGTGTAACGAGTTGGGCAGTTAAGCGTCCCTTGACTGTACCAGGCACTCTTGCATGGCTGAGGTAGGGAACGGCTCTGATCGTACCAGGAACACTGGCTACCTGATCAAAGCAGGGAATGAAAGCAGGAGACAATTCGTCATTCCTGACAGCCCTGAAACATCCCCCACCTAGATCGTAGATCAAGTGGAATGAAACAACAGTTACCACAAAATGATACCATTGTAACTGCAAAACAATACCATAACCAATATTTCTAACCACCTTGGACAGTAGCCAGAATGGAAAGTTACTGATGACTAAAGCCAACCATCTTGCAAACCTATAAACAGTGGTCCCAAGCGAGACCCTTTGAGCTCTCCTGGACCGCAGCGGGCTGTGCCCAGAGTCTCCCTCTGAGTGGGACGCCTTTCAGAGTTCGCAAACCCTCGAGTTTGTGAAATTCAGAGGACTGTCAAGACTTGGCCTGAAACACTCTTTGGCCAAGATACTACTTGAGGCTCAACTCTTCATCCGTTGAGAAATGCCAAGACATTGAGCGTGAGTATTTCACGACACTCAAGGGGAATTTTTAACAGGTACCTTTGTTCAGCTTAAGACCTTTATAACTTAGTTTTAGGTACCTTTATCTAGCTTAAGGCCTTTATAACTCAGCTTATACAGATCTACCTAGCTTTGGGATCCCATGTGTGAATTGATTTAGACTTTATGTGTGATGTGTGCGTGTGTTTGTGTATATATAGATAGATAGATAGATAGATTTAAACAATAAGTAGTAAGCATAACCTGTAATCTAGTCGCTTTAATATTGTAGTAATTTTGATTATTATATGGTCTATCTCAATGATTTAATGCTGCTGAAGCTTGTGGTTTGCCCCAAACTGTGATTAATCTTTAAATTGCTGCTAAACATTCGTAATCCCTTAGGCATAAACCGTTGACCAAGTCTGAGGCTAGGGGTAGATTCAGCTGCCCCTAGACTCCTCTCTGAGAAGGAGTTTAGAAAGCAAGCGGGTCTACTCTGAACCTCGTGACTCAACGGGAGAGTCTCCTCATTCCCTTTTGTATTAGACACAAACCGTTGTCCAAGTCTGAGACTAAGATTGGATCCAGCTGGGTCTACTCTGAACCTCGTGACTCAACGGGAGGGTCTCCCATATCCCTTTTCCCTCAAATCTCTATAAAAATCATACCAATCCAAATTCTGACACGATTTTCTCTGTGTATGCTTAATCCATGTAATAAGTAATAGAGTGGACCTTGCCATCAAATTCTGTTAAGTCGTGCTTTTATAAATTTCTATTAAAATCACCTTTTGCTGATACCTTTGCCRGTGTTTCTTTAAGCAGCCTCAAAACCACTCATTCATGACAAGCCAAAACAGTGGCCTTTTGTATATATAAGGTAGAAGTAGACTAAACATGATTAAATTAATATTTGTTTGTCTTACACCTAGACTTAAGTAAACCGAAACAGTACATTAAGCATTTTGTAACAGTGTAACACAATCTGTAGCACTTTGTAAGATATGCAATATCAGCAGTATGTAAAATGTTACTGCAGAGGAGACTTGCAGCATAGTAGTAAAAAGGTAGTAAAAATCTGTGAGAGAAGAGCAAAGAACGTAAAGTAAGCTGGAATGGTATTTGGCAAAATGATAGCAAATCCAGGTCCCAGAAGAAGATCATTTGTCCTTAGCAGATAAGATCACCTCTTTTCTGTTGGAGAGAGAGCTGTGGAACACGAAACATCAGTGAAGAGAGAGGCAAGATGGGAAAGAATGAAGATTCCCACTTTGGTTCCAGCTTCCCTTGTCGAAGAGTTCTCAGACGTGGCCATCTTGACCTCAGGGACTAAGACTATCAAGGGCCGTAGCTGTCAATTCTAACTACACAGTATCAGCTTCATATTGTTGCTGATTTAAGTTCTAAGTGTTAAGGACTGTTTTATATATGTAGTAATAAAAATTGGTAATGAGTAAGAACTAAGATTGGCAATGTTTATTGCTAATGAATAGCAACCCAATAAATTATTATTCTGAAGTTTAAAACTGGCCTCATCTGTCAATCATTTCCATCACAGCGATTTCTAATTTCCTAACGAATGTATATGTATGTTATATGTATATATTATGTGACTATATATGTAAAATGTATACACATTTATTGCATGTACAGACTGCACATTTGCAAGATATATTCAGTTGTAACAATTTCCTTATCATTTTAGAAACCAGGCTGGGGGGGAATTGGAGTTCTAGTACAGCCCTTTTTGGATATAGCTCTAAAGTTACAACAGGTGAGTGCGGACATAGTCACCTCCATTTATTTGCATTCAGCACTGCATTAGGTAGTGTCCAGTTACATTACAAAACCAGGGTCTTACAAAGTAACTGTTGTTGTCCTGCTTTCTGTGTTCCACATGGCCAGAGGTGAACATCTAAAACTGTCTCAGCAAGGATATGGATGCTACTGTAGTGCTACCTTAGGTATCCAAATAAACTTCTGCTTGAAATCACAGGTCCTCAGGTGTGTTATGTGTCTCGTTACTCTCAAAATACTGTTATGGGCAAAAGGGAACACACTATTAATAAGCAGAATTGACTGTTAGTCCAATTAGTCTTATAACAGTGTTTTAGTCCAAATTATATAATTAATGTTGGAAAACCTCACCAACATCAAGACAGTTAAAATTGTTACACAGAAACAACTTCTTTGTATCTACCCCTTCTCTCTGATGTTATATTCACCTTTTCAGTGTCCCATTGGGTCCACAGCTTTCCTCAAGAAGACGTGGGGAGAGGATTAAGACAAGTTGTCGGCATCCAGAGTTCTTTCCTGGGAGGAACAAGATGGTCACGGTGATCTCTTCCTCATCAGTAGAGGTTTCAGCTTGTTGCCCTTTTTGTATGTTTTGTTTGTTTGKTTGGTTGGTTGGTTTTGGTTTTTTACTACAGTCATCGTCTTTCTTGTGCTCCCAGCTAAGGTTTGAAGGTTATGCATCACCTCCCTCACCTCAGCTGACCTACTGGGCTACTGTTCACTGCACCTCAGGGTGTCAGACCTTTACCAGATTTGTTATTCCTGGATCTTCAGCTACAATAACTTTGTGTTTTAGCTTAAGTAACAGTACTGCAGTTATACTGGTCTTTTTTTTTTTTTTTTTTTAACCAGAGTTTTACTGGTCTTTTAGCATACCTTGCAGCACCTTTTAACCTTGCCACCCCACATTTGATGCCACATGTCCAGATGGGTATTGGGAAGTCACACTGGCAAAACTAATGGTTTGCAGAATCTCTAAATCACTCCTCTTCCGGGGATTTTTTTTTATTCCATTTGCTACTGATGGGACTACATGCTTTTGTAGGAATCTGGAATCCCAGGATCAGATCCAAGCTGAATAACCCATGTATCCATCTTTGCCATTCCTTCTAAAGCAGGGACGGGGGAGGACGGGACGGACACACAGGACAGTTTTACGAGCACAGTGTGTGTTCTTCTGATTGACCTTAATGTAAAAGGGAGGAGTAGAGGCAAATAATCTGGGAGCAGAGCAACCATGCCTGATTTGAGGGGAGAGTAGTTTTATTTTTCTCCTTCTTTGGCTGTCCTTTAGGTGTGCCTGTGTTTTAAATGAGAGTAAAGCAGAGACAGAGACCTCTGATCACCTAAGACATGATGAGGAATATTTTAATTAAATTTCAATATACATTAGGCTTCAACCCAACTTCCGCGTATTCCCAACTTGTTCAGGTTTTTCTTCTTTTTCTCAGATTTTTGGCAAATTTTCTCAGCTTCTACCATGTAGGTCACCAAGGTTTGTCATATTGAGTGGCATGAGGCAAAAACCAGCTCTTCTGTTCACTCAGACTTCAAGTGATCATCCAGACTGGTCACAAATCAGTTATTATACTTTATCAGAGATACTTGCTGGGACCATAAGAACACACACTAGCTTTATTCCTCGTTTTCTGCCATCCACAAAAGGCTTTCATAGAAGGGTTGCTCACTAAAATACTGTGTATCTCATGGGGATGAAGAAATTTAAGGTCCTTGAGATATCTGCACTTGTGTCAAATTGTGCTATAACTGAATGCATACTCAGAAGTTACATGGGAGAGAGTCAAATACTCATTCTGTCACGCATGCACTTATGCACATGCACTCACATCTTTAAAATCTTATAAAGGAGACAAGAACATCCTATGGAACTCTAATCCGTGTATAAAGTGGCATTTTGAAATTAAAACCTCCTAGATTTCATTTGTAATGAAGCTTGCATTCAATAAGTTTAATGTACAAAATATATACACAAATACAACAGGGTGAATATGATTTCATAGAAGAAACAGCTGGCTTGCTGTGGTGGTGCATTCCTCTCCCACCCCCTGGGCCACTCCATGATCTCAGAAACTCCCATTAAACCTTGGCCCTGGTGTAATGAGTCAGGAGGTGAAGCGTCGCTTTACCGTATCAGGAACTTTTGCGTAGCTGAGGTTGGAGAATGTACTGATTGTACCAGAAACTTCCGCTGCCTGGCACAAGTGGAGGACAAGAGTGGGGATAATTGTTATGCCCTGATACCCTTATATAAGTTGTAGCTCAAGTGGAACGATACTATTGTTACTGAAACCTTGAGAGTTTTGATGGATGACAAAAGTCAGTTATCTTGCAACCCTATAAACAGCGGTCCCAAGTGAGGCCCTTTGAGCTCTCCTGGACCGCAGTGGGCTGCGCCCAGAATCTCCCTCTAAGTGGAAAGCTCCTCAGAGTTTGCAAACTCTCGAGTTTGCAATACTCAGAGGACCRTCGCCGGCTGGCACAGGACCTGGGCTGCAACACTCCTCAAGGCTCAACCCTTCGCCTGTTGGGAAATGCCAAGACATTTTGTGTGAGTATTTCACTGAACTCAAGGGGGATTTTTAACAGGTATATCTTTGTATATTTATCTATCTTTGTATCTGTGTGCGTGTGTGTGTGAATTGATGAAAATACCCACTAGCAAATATAGTCTGCTTAAATCTTATGATCTATCTTAAAATCGAGAATGAACCTTAGACTACTGCTAAACACATATAATCCTTTAGACATATACTGTTGACCAAGTCTGGGACTAGGGGTAGATCTAGCTGGGTCTACTCTGAACCCCATGACTCAATGGGAGGGTCTCCTTACCCTTTTCATATTAAATATAAACCATTGACTAAGTCTGGGACTAAGATTGGATCCAGCCGGGTCTTCTCTGAACCTCATGACTCAACGGGAAGGTCTCCCTTAACCTTTTTGTCCTCAGACTCTGTATAAATCATTTCAACTCAATTCTAACATGATACCCTGGTTTCAGCTGGGATAGAGTTAATTTTCTTGCTAGTAACTGGTATAGTTCTGTGTTTTGGATTTAGTATGAGAATAAGGTTGATAAAACACTGGTGTTTTAGTTGTTGCTAAGTGGTGTTTACACTAGTCAAGGACTTTTCAGCTTCCCATGCTCTTTTCCTTTGTATGCTTCATCCGTGTAGTAAGTGATAGAGTGAACCTTGCCATYRAAYTCTGTTAAGTYGYRSTTTYATAAATTTCTATTAAAATCACTTTCTGCTAATACCTTCGACAGTGATTCTTTGAGTGGCCTCTAAACCACTCATTCGTGACACCTGCCAAATAAAAATTTTT
Source organism: Phoebastria nigripes (assembly GCA_035582835.1). Taxonomy (NCBI): domain Eukaryota; kingdom Metazoa; phylum Chordata; class Aves; order Procellariiformes; family Diomedeidae; genus Phoebastria; species Phoebastria nigripes. The sequence continues at coordinate 188,342 of JAYKAV010003387.1, forward strand.
TTAAAAACCCTCCAGCTTCCCAAAATTCCAATGAGCTGTGGTTCACATAGTACCATTCCTAATTCTCTGGGTCCAAAGCAGGACAGGAGTAGGAGTCACATAATTCCGCTATCTTAGCTTAGGTTTTTAGAAGTGAGGTGTCTAAGTCAGTGCTAAATACTGCTTCTTGTTTTACAGTCAATGGAGTAAAATAAGTATCTGTGTTGAGAAATTGATAATGCTCTTAAAACAAGTGTCTGCTTTACACTACATGAATCRCGGTCTGAAGGCATCTATTTCTCTGCATTGATTTAAAAAGGGAAATAAACTGAAGAGCTCAGATTTAGACATCTAATTTTTAGATATTTAAAGTTAATGTGAATACCATCTTTAGTTTGGAATTGCCTTAGAGCAGATTGTTCTGTCATTTTCAATTATTTGTTTCAAGTTTTTGTTCGTTAGTTTATTTTTGCATAATTTACATTAAAAGAGCACTATTTTATAAGGAGACTTTCTACTCAGCAGTTTTCAGATGAAAATTTCAATATCTTTCTAAAGACTGTACTTTATGATACAGTTTGTGTTGTGCTAGTGGTTACTTTACATTACCATAGTACTCCTTTCTGGTCCTAAAATGTCTAAAAGTATTAATCCATTTACAGTAGTGTTAAACATTGTTGCTATTCATGTGGGGAACAATAGATTAATAGGAAAGAAAAATTCTACATTGCCATAACTAAAAAMCAAACTAAATAATAATATGTAGGGAGAATCATCCTGGTTATAGAATTTTTTTCTCTAAATCTGATTTCTTCAAGGTTTTATTAAATTTTTTTAGACACCAATGACATATAACTGAAGTATTCACACTTATTTTCTTGGGGGGGCAGGGGGAAATAAAGCAAATTCATAATATATTGGTAATACACACCTATACTATATTGGCATCCAGCATGAACTGAAGACTTTTTTCCTAGCCAGTGCATAAATGATGTATCATAAAAGCTAATTGTTTAAGTGTCTGCCTATCTTTCTAATTCAAAGTGAAAGAAGCTAGCAATGAAAAAGGATGATTTAATGGAGAAAAGCTGAAAAAGTATGTCTCTATTGCAATCTTACCTTTTCTTCTAAAATAGAAACTTGATATCCATCTTGATACACCATATCTGTGATTTAAACCTGGTAACTGTATGTACGCCAGAACTATCTCATCTAACAAATGTATGATTGTTTTTTCTTGAGTAATTTCATTTCCTGAAATATTGTGATCAGTCTCCACCAATTTGTGTTTTAGCTTAATTAACAGTACTGCAGTTATACACAGAGTTTTACTGGTCTTTTAACATACCTTGCAGCACCTTTTAACCTTGTCACCCCATGTTTGATGCCACATGTCCAGATGGGTATTGGGAAGTCACATTGGCAAAACTAATGGGTTTGCAGAATCTCTAAATCACTCCTTTTCCGGGGATTTAGCATACCTAGACATAGACAAATGCCCATCTTCATACATTTTTTAAATGATCTCAGTGCGATGTGATTATAACTTACAGGAATGATGAAAGCTAGTTCAGACAGTTTTAAAGACTTCCAGCTAATCAATACCAATCTGAAATCCACACTGACTTTTAGAAGTTATTTTATACAGGGTTTTGTTTGAAATTTCATGATTCTTAAGTGCAATACACCCATGCATCCCATACAGCAAGTTGCTACTTAATTGTTTTGATAAAATAATTGTTCTCATTTTCCAAAATAAATTGATAGATCTCTTCCTATCAGGAGCAAATGCAGCTGAAATGTACACTGAAACACACTTCCGTGTTGCTGTATCTAAAGGGGAAAACAGCTTAAAGAAGTAGAACACTTCATAGGGAGGCATCAAGGATCATCAAACAACCTGAATTCATACATATTGCTTGGTCCTGAGAAAAGTTTGGGCAGACTGGATTCTGGACTGACTGATAGCTCAAAAAAAGCTTAACATTGTAGGAAAGAAATTTTCTTTTTGTTGTTTCATTTCTTCTGCTTTCAGGGAAATGGGATTTTGTATATGCTTTGTAATGGGTAGTACTGCATCAAAAAAACCATGTACCATAGCCAGTTCTTTCTAACTGGAACAAATTAGCTAATTCTTTGAGTAAACAAACAAACAAACAAGCAAACAAAAACAAAACAGGAAGGAAAAAAAGACTTAACTTAGTTAATAGAAGCATACTCAATTTATTCCCCCATGTTCTTTTTCTTTCAATGTAATTAAAGTGTCTTTTTTTTCCCACTATTTATTTTCTAATTTGGCTAGTAAAAATAAAAGGGAATTTCATTGTCTTCCTTATATGTGTTAATAATACATTGTAAGAGCTAATTCTGTGAAGAACTAATAGTGACACTTTTGCACTTTTATTGTTATAAAAAATCATGGTCTCCTTTGTCTTTTACAGTGACTTGAGAAATACAATCATGAAGAGTACTATATTTTTTCTTATTAAACTTAGAGGGAGTAGAATAGTCGTAATCTCATTATTTCTGCAGGATGGCTGTAAGTATATATGTAATATTCATGTGAAATTTACTGAAGTGGAAGAATATATTTGAGTAATCTCATTTTCTCTGCTATATGGTTGTAGTATTACATACATCATAAAAATTCCACGACTATGCTTGGTGATAAGATAAATAATATTGAAACTTGCAAGCTCGTGCTTTTAATGAGGTTTGAATTAGACAAAAGAATCAAAGTTTATGATCAGCCATTTCAATGTACTTGAAATAATTAAAGAATTTCCAGGAGAATTTATTGTTGCATCACTGTGATACCTATTTTATAAATTTTTTTTCAAAGTCACATTCCTAATGTCAGTCATTAGCTAGATTATGAAGAGCCAGATAGCTGATAATGAATACTAATTCTTTTTTTTTTCCGATTATGTTTAAATCTCCCATGTATGTCAATATACAAAATATGTGTAGAAAATTTTCTCTTAGGTTCATCATTGTTTCTGCAGCAAGGAAAATCAGGAATTTGTTCTCAAAGGATGCTTTGTTTAACATATCAAGAAATATTGCAGAGCTAAAGTTAGTGAATATAGGTGTCAGTGGCTATTGCTTGTTTATTCTTGGACACTTTTGCCGTCTGCTGTCTTTGTACATGTATGGTGCCAACACTGTGATCTCAGAAACCCTAGTAAAAGTATATCCAAAATCTTGAGATGTTAGTTTTTCCCTCAGATAGCATAACTATAGTTTGAGTTTGATGACTAAGATTTGTCTAGATTTATTCTTTACAAGACACAACTCCAAATTCTAACAAAAATTTGAACACATGTATGCCTGTGAAACGTCATTGACACAAAATCACATTTCCTTGTCTTCTACAAAATGTACATAGTTTATCACTCTATTTTTATACAGTTATTAAACAAGTATTTGTTAATTTTCACTTGCATTGTTATCACATTGGTAAGAAATGGGCTGGATAAGTAAGTGATAGGGTGSGTGCAAAATTGCTTGGCTCAAAGAATCACACAATCTTTTAGGTTAGAAGAGGGCTCTTGAGATCACCTTGTTCAACCCCCCTGCTCAAGCAGGGTCACTTAGGGCAGGTTGCCCAGGGCCATGTCCAGCTGGGTTTTAATTATCTCCATAGTTGGAGACTCCACAACCTCCCTAAGCAACCTGTGCCAGTGCTTGACCTACCGCACAGCAAAAAAATGTTTTCTTACATTCAAATGGAATTTCCACTGTTTCAGTTTGCACCCATTGCCTCTTGTCCTATCACTGGACACTACTGAGAAAAGTCTGGCTCCATGTACTTTACACCCTCCCATCAGGAGGAGGGTCGATCAGAGCCCCCTCAGCCTTCTCTTACCCAGGCTAAACTGTCCCAGCTCTCTCAGCCTTTCCTCACATGAAAGATATTTCAATCCCTGAAGCCCTGCTATGGCCTTGCTTCAGTAAGTACATCTCTTGTACTGGGCAGCCCAGGACTGGACACAGCACTCAGGTGTGGCCTCACCAGTACTGAGTTGAGGGGGAAGGATCACCTCCCTCAACCTGGTGGCAACGCTTTTCCTAATGTAGCCCGGGATAATGTTGGCCTTCTTTCCTGTGAGGGTGCATTGCTGGCTCATGTTCAACTTGTTGTCCACTAGGACCCCTAGGGCCTTTTCTGCAAAACTGCTTTCCAGACTATTGGTCCCCAATGTGTGCTGGTGCCTGTGGTTATTCTTCCCTGGATGCAGAATTTTTCATTTCCCCAGGTCGAACTTTATGGGATTCCTCTCTGCCTGGTTCTCCAACCTGTCCAGGTCCCTCTGAATGGTGGTACAACCATCCGGTGTATCAGACACTCCTCCCAGTTTAGTATCATCTGCAAACTTACCAAGAGTTCACATCATCCCACTGTTCAAGTCATTACTGAAGATATTAAGCAATATTGACCTCAGCACAGTATTGTCCCCAGTATTGTGCCTCATGATCAGTGGTGCAGTCTTGCTGGCAACCAGCAACTAGTAGCATCCCTCAGGGATCAATACTGGACCCAATACTGTTCAATGTCTTCATTAATTACCTGAATGATAGGATGGAGTGCACTCTCAGCAAATTTCTGAATGACACCAAAGTGTGGGGAGTGGTCAGTATGACGGAGGGCAAGGCTTCCATGCAGAGCAACCTTGACAGGCTGAGAAATGGGCCAACAGTAACCTCATGAAGTTCATGTAGGCACATGCCAACTCCTGTAACTAATTCTGGAAGTATATTTCTCTCTGTAGAGAGCTTAAGGTCAAACACAGACTTCTGCAAATGTATTTTTAATCAAACAAATCCTGCTCTTCCAGAATAAAATCCAAAATTTTGAGTGAAGCACTTAAAGTCATATAGAGTGCATGAAGACAATAAGAGGCACCAGAACAGAATTCCTAGCAATCAGTATAAGGAAACAGCTAGGATCAACATATTGAGCCAACAGGAAATGCCAAGAGATAATTTTTAAACCTGACTTCTCTAGAGGAGTCATTTAAGGACTAATTTAACTATTTGGCACTGAAGAACCATTGATCAAACAGTACAGGGAGCAGGGAAGAAGATCTAGGATTCTTTTCTGCTACCAGAGGATTCATAACTAAGACATTATACTCTATCCTGTTTCCTCCCTCTCTAACATCAGAGGCTTTTATTCTTTCCTCTCTATAGATTTGGTCAGATTCAAAGAGAAAATTGGAGTTTCTCCTGTTGTACCTGACTGCTATTCTAGTGGCTTGGGGACTTTCTAGAAGGGTATAGGTTTGCGTTCTTCTTGTATGAGTGTTGTAGCAAATGATCCACTATATAAAGGAAAGCACTTCTATTTCATTTAGTCAATTTAAGACCTTAATTGCAGAAAGGGTTTGGGGATATAAATCACCATACCACATAACAATATTTTACAGAACTAGATACCCAGGTTTGGGAGACAATGAGGGATGCTCCCATCTGTTCACCGGTTATCAATGGTTTACACGTTCAGATCTGTGTTCATACAGGAAAAAAGAAGCGGGGGGAGGGGTGGGTAGAAGAAAAATAGACTAGTTGTTAAGATTAATAGGAACAAACTTAGGATAATTTATCCAAAAATCTTTAGGATAAGCAATGTGATAGTTCAGTGTGAGCTATCAAGGTAAATCAGAGAAACTTCTATTTTGATTAAAAAGGCTAAAAGTAACAAGAATTCCATCTTTCTGTACATTTGACATGGAGTGGAATAGAAGAGATGTCAACAGGCTTTTACCATGCTTTGCTGTAACAGAAACAAGAAGGAATTGTAAAGGAAACAAGGTTTGTTACTTTTTTCCTAGCAACCACAGTAAAAATATGTGGTACTTGAGCCCCCCTTCAAACAAAAAGGAAGAGATGGGTGGTTATGGGTCTTACATTTTAAGCTTCTAAGATAGTTGTGCATATTCCATGCATATTTAATAATTATTTGAAAACATAGAATGCTTATATGGGCTGTTGTGTTATCATTCAGGACATAATTCTACATTAAAACTTATCCATTGCAGTGTTGTAGTGGTACTAGTAGCAGCACAGGTGTAAATACTTTGTTTTGATGAGATACAAAAGTTACTATTTTTCCCAGGACAAGTCAGGTAGTGGCAAGTCACATTTTACACTGGCAGAGGGCGTACATAACAGAGTTTGCTGTGGCATAGTGACAGGGGAATGAAATTCTCYAAGGTCTACCAGCCACAAAGATTTTGTCTGATAATCCTTGTATTGTTGAGCTTTCTGTTTAAATTCCTATAGCAATGATATTTAACAATCTCTCCTATGTGATTAAAGAAATATGTGGAGGAACTATGTATAGGTCTGAGTTCAGACACCCAAATTAATTACATAGTAGTCTTTGCTTGTATTTTTTCACTCTCCATTTCTTCCTTCTCCTCTTTTCTGTGTTTTCCTCTTCCCTTTTCTCTGATAACAATTATACAGACACTGCATAATATACATGCTCCTCAATTTCCATGAAAAAAAATTAAAAACTTTTTATTTTGGTTTTATTCATATTTATTATTTCATAACTCAGGCAGTTTAGAACACTTAATGTTGCACACAAACTGTAAAAATTAAATGGCACTTAAAGTCAGTTAAAAACAGAAGTTAAAAGCAATTACTATATCAGTTAATTTAAAAGCATTACATGAATACTGCAATTAATAAAATTTACTATTTCACTTTCTTTGTGAGTAACACCAGAGTACAGCATGTTATAAAAGCTAGCCAAATATTGTAGGGATCATTTTTCTTAATTTTCTATTTATTCTTACATAGAAGTTGGTTGTCCTATTTGCCATGAAGGCTATTTAAACTGTAAAGCGATACACCTTTTAGAAGCCATGTTTTCATAGAATCATAGAATCATAGAATGGTTTGGGTTGGAAGGGACCTTAAAGATCATCTGGTTCCAACACCCCTGCCATGGTGCAGCATTCAAGCCAAGTTTGCAGAAGAGATCAGCTGCCATGTAAGGACCTAACAGAAGCGTCTAGATTTTCAAAACTTCTTGGCATTTTTAATTAGCTGTTTAGTTAGGAGCTAGGTAGCCCTTCCCTAGCTTTTAACTAATTAGAGCCAAATAAATGTGCTGAAAATATACTAATCATTGATTGAAGTGTAGCCATGTCCATCTGAAGAAAAAGATGTGCAACACTTACCTAAAGAACTCCACCCTTTGGACCTGACTTCCAGGTTGAGCTTTGGGCCAGCGTTAGTGATTTGCCTGAAACTCAGGTCAGGGAAATAAGCTCCAGTGAAAAAATAAAACATACACAAACTGTTAACCTGGGTAAGAACTGAAGAGCCTGGATAAACTATTACAATGCTACCTATATTTCTGCTTTTTTGTTTGCACCTCTGTATATTTGTGGTTCACCAAACAAATATCATGAGAAAGATTGCTCTTATAGGTGTCTATGTCCAGAATAGAGAAAATACTAAGCATTTAGATACATATTTGAACTAATATTCTAGCTCAGTTCTACAGAATCACGATAGCCACAGAGAAAGATTTGGCTCAC
>JAYKAV010003387.1:195924-217528 GCA_035582835.1 Phoebastria nigripes
TTTTCATTCGCCTTTGTCATGCCTTGATCTGTTTTTCAAAGGTTCTATTTTTCTTTCATTCTCTTTTATCTTTGCCAGTCACTGCAGTGTTAACCTTCTTCCTGTACTTCCATTTGTGGAGATCGGAGTTAGCCAGTCGTTTGAGGGAGGGGAGATTCACCTCAACAGCTTTAAAGGTCTACAGCTAGGCATTGACTGCCTCTGAGCCAGTCACTTTAGCCTCTCTGTATGGTCAATAGAGAAAAGTAAATCTTTCTAGAGTAGAACTCTGGAGTGTCAGTGGAAAACATCTCACTCCAACATAGTTGCTTTAAGTGGTTCATATGAAACACTTCTTCAGAATGCATGTTTTAAGGCATTTTCTACTCTTCTAAGGTGACTAGGTCAGATAAATATATTTGCAGACTAAAAGGACTATGGTAAAGTGTTTGAAACAGCAAAAAATGACAAAGTGAGATGAATAAGCAGTCAGACAAGACATGCATATTTTAGAGCCAAAAGGTGGCAGCTGGCAAGGATCTTTTTAGCAATTTGGAGAAGACAAGATATAAAATGGTTTTATTTTTCTTCAGTGTTTTGGTGAGAAAAAAATGCTAAAGATTGACATTCTTGTGCTCACTATTCTAAAGAAAAAATGTTTAAAACTTCGTTTTGCTTGAGACAGGGAGAAAAGCAATGTTGTTAAGATTACAGTTCCAATACTAGGGAGTTTATATATCATCCCTGGTCTTACATATGCTTCCATAAGTATTTTATAAAAAGTTCCACCTATAAATTATTATCAGCAAAGGTTTGTCAGCTCTACTCTAACTAATCCCTCTTGATTTCATAAACAAAAATCAATCACAGTTAGAAACTGTGATACTGATTACGCTTAAATCCCATATATGTGGGAGTTAAGTGCTCTAATGTATGCAAAAGTGGACACAGAATTTTATGTCCTAAGTATGAACTAAAATCTTGTATGATATGTGGGGAATGTTGTTTCTTGTTAGTTGATCAGGATTTCTGTCTCCGATCACCTTCAGGTTGTGTCACTGTGAGTGAGACACTATAGACATAGGAACAGAAGGAAAACATGACAGTGTCTGAGTCTAGCTTGAGCACTTGGATGGRAGAAGACCCACAGTACCAGAGCTTTGTTTCTGTTTGTTTTTATTTTCTAAACTTCATAAACATATATAGAGAAAGAGATACAGAAAGAGAGGTTGACTGACTCTATGATGTAAAATATAAAATTCTTACCTATTCAGAGAACCAGGGAACAAACCCCCACATACATCCTCTTGAGTGGTATGCTGATTAACCCTGCTTAGTCTTAGAATAATTTACATGAACTAGATCTGACATGACTGAAATATCTAGCCTTAGCTCTTGATTTTTTTTAAAGTCATTAGGAAATGGAGATGTCAAACTTCATCAAGGGGCATGCCGAAATAAAATCTGACCAGAACATCTCCTGTGGTTCTTCATAGGTGCTCAATTACTCCTTGACTCTTCAGGGGTAATTTGTGGTACTTTTAGGTGCATTGCACTATTTTCCAATCTGCTGTTTCAAATTTTGATCAGGTGTACTGGGTCTGGCTGTACTGGTGTGGAGTTAATTTCCTTCATAGCAGTCCATACATATGGTGCTGTGTTTTGAATTTGTGACTAAAACAGTGTTGATAACACAGCAATGTTTTGGCTACTGCTGAACAGTGCCTGCCCAGCACCAAGGCTCTGCCCCCACCCCAGTGAGAAGCCAGTAGGTTGGAAGTGGGCAAGAAGTTGGGAGGGGATACAGCTGGGACAGCTGACCTGAATTGGTCAAAGGGATATTCCATGTTAYATTACATCATGCAATAAAAACTGGGGTAGCAATAAAAACTGGGGTAGAGGAAGAAGGTGATGGAGGTATTTTGGCTTCCAAGGTGGCCATTGCTCTAAGACAGGATGGTATCAGTCTGCTTGTGGAAAGTGGTGGTTGATTTCCTTTGCATCACTTGTTTTTCTTCTCTTACCTTCACTTACTAAAGTATATTTATATCTTGCTTTTGCTCTTCTTATTCTCTCCCCTGTCCTGCAGGGGCGAGGACTGAGCGAGTGCCTGTGTGAGTGTGTGGCTGCTGGCCAGGGTCAACTCACAATGTCAGGCAATGTGATTGTATTCCCAAAATATTATTTGGAAACTCTGTGCATCACACACCAGCCTGAACAGGTCACTTGTGTGGCTGGCTAACCCCTCTGAATGAATAGGAGATACTGCAGTAGTCTCAAGCAAATTTCAGGAGACCCTGAAACTGCACATTTAACAATTCAAGCCCCATTTAACAATTCAAACCCCATTGTCCTTAATCAGTCCTTACATGCTGTCATTTTTTTAATGCTTTCTGTTGTGAAAACTGTTTTAGAAGATCACTGTGATAAGCAGCAAGTAGTAAAAGTARGTTGCCTTCTTTGGCAAATTCAAAATATTCATTTTAGTCTCTGGGACCTCATGGTACTGAATGATTCATATCAGGGGGAACTATCATTTCTGCTCTTCTGGTACTCATCTATGTCCTGTAAAGCATTTCTTTATACTTTCCAAATATCCTAAATACTGTGGAATGTACACACTTAGCACGCTCCTCCTTTTTCCTTTTTGCAGGAATACTTTATTTTTATTTTCCCTTCCCTTCCCTTGCCTTCCCTTCCCTTTTTCTTCTTCTTCCATGAGTGAAAGGTCTTTCTTGAATTCTTCTAGATATGTCAAGTCTACATGGCTCTGTATGTTAAGGAGTGTTTCAATTGTCTAGAGCTCAACGATTGTGATAATGATAAGTTCGAATGCTTATGGGTAAGGATGARGGGGAAGGCCAAGAAGGCAAATATCCTGCTGGGAGTCTGTTATAGACCACCCAACCAGGATGAAGAGGCGGATGAAGCATTCTACAAGAGGCTGGAAGAAGTCTCACAATCGCTAGCCCTTGTTCTCATGGGGGACTTCAACTTCCTGGACATCTGCTAGAAATACAACATGGCAGAGAGGAAACAGTCTAGGAGGTTCCTGGAGTGTGTGGAAGACAACTTCCTGATGCAGCTGGTAAGTGAGCCTACCAGGGCTCGCCGTCCCCGTCTTCCAGCTCAGGGGGCTGAATACCCTGAGGATAACTGGTCTGACTATTAAAGACTGAGGCAAAGAAGGCATTAAGTACCTCAGCCTTTTCCTCATCCTTGGTGGCAATGTTCCCCCCTGCATCCAATATGACCACGTGACCTGCCTAGTGGATGAGCAAAAAGCTGTGGATGTGGTCAACCTGGACTTCAGTAAAGCCTTTGACACTGCCTCCCACAGCATTCTCCTAGAGAAGCTGGCGGCTCACAGCTTAGACAGGTGTACTCTTTGCTGGGTAAAAAACTGGCTGGACGGCCATGCCCAAAGAGTTGTGGTGAATGGAGTGAAATCCAGTTGGCRGCCGGTCACAAGCAGTGTTCCCCAGGGCTCCGTTTTGGGGCCAGTCTTGTTCAATATCTTTATCARTGATMTGGATGAGGGGATTGAATGCTCCCTCGGTAAGTTTGCAGATGACACCAAGTTGGGCAGGTGTGTTGATCTGCTCGAGGGTAGGAAGGCTCTGCAGAGGGACCTGGACAGGCTGGATCGATGGGCCAAGGCCAACTGCATGAGGTTCAACAAGGCCAAGTGCCGGGGCCTGCACTTTGGCCACAACAACCCCATRCAACGCTACAGGCTGGGGGAAGAGTGGCTGGAAAGCTGCCTGTTGGAAAAGGACCTGGGGGTGCTGGTTGACAGMYGGCTGAACATGAGCCGGCAGTGTGCCCAGGTGGCCAAGAAGGCCAATGGCATCCTGGCCTGTATCAGAAATAGTGTGGCCAGCAGGAGTAGGGAAGTGATTGTGCCCCCGTACTTGGCACTGGTGAGGCCCCACCTGGAATACTGTGTTCAGTTTTGGGCCCCTCACTACAAGAAGGACATTGAGGTGCTGGAGCGTGTCCAGAGGAGGGCAACAAAGCTGGTGAAGGGTCTAGAGCACAAGTCTTATGAGGAGCGGCTGAGGGAACTGGGACTGTTTAGTCTGGAGAAGAGGAGGCTGAGGGGAGACCTTATCACGCTATACCACTACCTGAAAGGAGGTTGTAGCGAGGTGGGTGTTGGTCTCTTCTCCCAAGTAACAAGCAATAGGAAGAGAGGAAATGGCCTCAAGTTCCTAGATTGGACCTTAGGWAAAATTTCTTTACTGACAGAGTGGTTAAGCATTGGAACAGGCTGCCCAGGGAAGTGGTAGAGTCACCACCATCCCTGGAAGTATTTAAAAGACATGTAGATGTGGCGCTTAGAGACATGGTTTAATGGGCATGGTGGTGTTGGGTTGACGGTTGGACTCGATGATCTTAGAGGTCTTTTCTAACCTTAATGATACTATGATTCTAAGTCTAATATCAATTTGGTGTCTACTGCTGCTTTCACTTGCAATCTCTTTTGCCTAAATATTTAAGTGAATTCAGAATTGCTGCTTTTTCTGTTGTTCAGTGAAATATTTTTCCCATGATTTATGCTCTCAGAAAGCAATTATTTTCTAAATTATATCTATTTCTATCAGTACTGGTTTGAAAGATGGCTGAAATTTTACACCCATAATGTACATAGTCTGTACTTCCAGAAGTTATTATAGATAGATGTTAAACCTTTTATTAATTCAGGATTACAGACTAAATCCATAAATTTATAAACCAAAGTTTCACTCAAATATGATTAAATCTGCTATAAAAAGCAGAGACTTGTACGTTTATCCCTCAGAGATATTTTTGCCTATGTATATTTCTGCTTATTTCAAGATCTTGATGAAAGGGCAGTTAACATCGTCATTCATGAGCTTGAACTCCATCTTTCTCCATGGAAAATATGGAACAAATATTTCATAATTAAAGAAAAGTCTTATTTTCATTACTGCTTTTAAATCCAGATTGAACCCACCCCTTTTAAGGTACTTAATGAACCACCTAAGTCAGGAGCATAACCACCCATGACTCATGATATTATTGACAGACAAATGTTGGGAATCTCTAGGGAGAACTTCAGATTTTAGGTAGGCTGCTTCTCTCCACTGTTTATATGGAAAGTTTAGAAAAAACTATGTTTTCAGTAAGTTACTAAGACTCACAGGGAATCAATCTAAAAGGAATATGTTGGTGTAAAGGGAATTCTGAAACATTGAACAGAATGGATCACACGCATACAGATTTTGTACTGTGAAAATCAGGAAACAAAATCTGAACATATGAAGATTTTAAAAGTTCACTTCAAAATTGTATTACATATTAAATGGTAGAAAATGAAAGTCAGGCCATATGGTATCAGGCACAGTACTACTAAGTGTCTGCTGATTTAGACCTGGTATTAGCCTTGTTCAGATTGAGGGCACAGGGATTCTAGGTTTCATTGTAACACTTGTATACACTGGTCTGGTATGGAACACAAAATTGAAAATAATCTCAATTGAAAATAAAAAATCTAAATGTTTTGCTTTGGTATCACTCCCAGTAGGATTATAATATTCTGCAAGTTAATTTGTACTCTATGCCAAATCCCTTTAATTTTCTTTACGTCATGCAACATATCACATATCCCTAATGTGATTGTATGTTCCAAATGACAAAAGCACATTTGCTTGTGCTTCTGCTTCTTTGTACAAAGCTTTCTTGGCAATAATAAAATGCCAAATCTACTTTTATATATAATTTTTTGCAAGTGACTTTGCAGATTCAGAACATTCTCTCCCCGGGACTRTTATAGGGATTAATACTGAACTCAATTCTAAGTTCAAACCTTGTTGTCATTGAGAAATTTAAAAAAAMCCCACCACCAGCACCACCAAAAAAACAGCCAAGCCCTACAAAGATACACTCCATTGCAAATAGTTCAGTATTTTCACAGATATAGAGATTGTTTACCCAAATGTAATATGCAGTCCCTATAAAATTATCCCTTTTCTACCTGCCTGATAGTAGTGAATTAATAAAGATTTCAACCAATGTATTCCTGTACATCTTTCAACCAGTGTATTTCAAAACAGTAGAAGATTCAAAGTACAGGTCAGGAAGCCATCAAGAACATCCTTCATCTGAAATTTATGAAAGACCATATTTTTTGTTGCTCCAGGATAGAATTTAAGTTTGTCAGATCATTGCTCATCAAATTATATTGTCCTTCATCTTTTACTGTTACTTTTACACTGTTAAATTTTTGCTTCTCAAGACTTTGTACCTACTCAGTCCTCAATAGCAAAAATAAAGGATATCTGAGTTGAGGTCCTTTCTCCTATGTAGGAATACAAAGAAATTCAGTTACTRATTGGAAAAGATTACTGGAAATACTGGTAAACAGACCTCATAACTATCCGCTAGTAGGGCAAAGCTGTCTGAAAACATTCATCATGGGATTTTTTTTTTCAACTTGGTTAGCACATTTAATAAAACACTGGATCATAATATGTGGAGTGATTTAGCTGTACTGTCTAGAAACATTTAAAATGCGTTTAGTAACATGACAAAACATGCTTTGCATAAAAAAAAAAAAAAAAAACAAAAAAAAACCCAAACAGAAGCTAAAAGTCCCATTTCTATTTAACTGGCATATTGGCAAACAAAATTCCAGAACTCGGGAGAAAAGTGATATAATTCCACATATTTTGCTACTTTGTTTTAGTAATAAAACACTTTCAGAACATGAAGTAGGTAACCAAAAAGCATTACAGATATAGGTGTCCTATAAYAGCTGTTGTACAGCACATTTGCATTATTTTTTCTTGGTTTCCATTGCTCAGCAGGAGATTGATTATATTTTTCCGCAGGAAACATGTTTGTCTCCATTAATTGAAACATAAGGTTTGAACTGTTATCCTTTTAGCTTTATTTTGAAGTGGAAACAATCTAAGAGCCTTTGTTCTTGTAGGAACTGATAATGACCCCAACAAGTAGTAGGATAATACTTCTTCAATGTAAAAGACATTTGGTGATCTTTTGAGGGGAGCTGTATCACACCTGTTAATAACATCAGTCAACTGAAACTCATCAGGGAAAAACTGTCTTTGTCCTTTAAAATTCCCTTCACTGGTTCATATATCAATRTTTGAAAACTGTCATGTTTCACAGAATATAGTGTTCAAAGAATGAAGATGTTACTAAGTTATCTACATCATCTGATTTCTAAGAAAAAAAGTACATACAGAACAAATTACAGACTCATAGGAAAATAAAAGGTCCATGCATGGTCAAGATCGTGTACATAGTCTGTTGGAACAAGACAAGATTAGGACTCAGCATAAAGTGTCTGGAGTATGAAGTAGGTATAAGCTCTACTGAGTTTGTAGTAACTCTTTCTATCCCACATCCCTGACAATATRTTTTAGTAGACTAAGTGATATGAAAGCTGAAATTTTTGTGGTATAGCTGTGTTCCTCTGGAAAGAGTAATTATTTGTACCTGTCTACCCATTTTATGATTTATCTCTATGATGCTTACTAATGTCACTCGAGTCTTTCAGTTGTACCTACTCACCTTTCCCTGGGCAAAGCTTGAGTCTCATGGGAGTGCTGTACATGGGAATGCCTAAAATAGTGATGGACATCAGGCATCACATGTGATCTAGAGCATTCATCAGGCTAGGTATCTCTTGTGGAACAGGCAGAATATCATCTCCTCTGAATCATGTGTGTTTTGATCTAGTAGCTGTATGTTTGTTGCTCTCAAGGCTGGTGTTTTTGAGAATGAACTGAAATAAATCCTTGAAAAAATAGTCAAAATTTCAGTCACTTTTAGAATTGAAGTATCAGATGTATGGAGGGCTTAAGTATCATGACATACGGACTCTTGCACATTACTACTTCCTAAGCTGCACATTACTACTTCCTAAGCTCCAATTTAGGTACCTAAGGGCTCCGTAGAAGTAGTTGAATTTGTTCCAAACTAGCTGTTAAATGGAGACAGATATTAATCTGGAACATGAAAATAACAAAGTTGCATCATCAGGGAACTGTTTAAGGCAAATTATCTTTGTCTTTAAACCACTTCACTGCATGCAAGACCATAATGGCATGTCTCTATACCTTTCATGAACAGATCTATTTAATTCTGAAGGAATTTGGGTATCTCTGCATGATTCCAGACCAGTTAGCACTTCAGGGAGAGGGAAGATTTGGCCAATTATATGGAGTTCTTACCTGAAAAAATTATGTAATGCTTTGTGGATAGTGGGAATGATAGTGGGGACATATTTGAGACCCTTAGATACAACACTGATTATCAAACTAAAAAAAGTGTAGTTAGAACAAGTAATATAGGTGCTGGCCATTAAATATGGATGACAAAATGTTAAACTGGTGTCTCATTTTTTGAGTCCAATTCACATTATGTATAAAAATAAAGCTGTATTATCCTGAATATGTACAAAAGGGACACACTAAGATTATGCAGTCTGAACAGAAAAGTACCTGAAAACATAATTCTATTTTATTCTGATTTTTGAAACTTAATGGGGCATTACTGAAAACCAGGTGATTTTCTTTTGGATATAAAAATATGGATTCTATAGGAGTCTATCTTAGAAACTATGATTTGAAAGTTCTGACCTTAATTTTTATCTGTCTTCTATGGAATTTATATCACACAGTAGCTTCTGGCTATATTTAATCTTTTTAAGGAAGTGCTTCTGACTGCAAATCTAATGAGATTATGGTTTTGTTTTTTTGTTTTTTTTTTTTTTTTTTTTTAAACATTATGCAAAGCTATCTTTACCTAAGAGTGAAAAATTTCAAAGGTCACTCCCTTTTATTAATTTTAAATCATTATGATGGACTGATAGTAAGAAATATCAGATTTTTTTTTAATTATATAAGTGAACTATGATGTTACATATTTGTAGGAGTGCAATAAATTAATTTACATTTATTTGTATCCTGAAACTTGCAGGTTTTTCCTAAACTCTTTACTCACTTTGGATTTTTTTAAGAACACGGTTATAATAATGAGGAAGCAAAATAACCAGAATCTACGCCGAAGCTATCAGGTGACATTACTGTTACGTGCAAATACTTCCTATTTCTTCTAGTGATTTTGGTGAATTATTATTGTTAATCATATATATTAATGCTGGAGACTAAAAGCTCAGCTTAGAATGATGCTACCTGCTCTGGCTACTCTGTGTGAGGTCCAATGCACATACTTCAGAAACTTACCCTGAACCTAATTTTCAGGTGTATAGCAAGCAAGCCATTCTAAATGTCTGTTTTGATTGCACAGTAAATGGAAAGATGTTGGTGTCTTTGAAAACTATCAGAAGAAGCCCTCATCTGTTTAACTTTGAGGCCTGAGTTTATGCAGGAAGATTCACTTTCTAGAAATTTTCAAAAACTTCTGCCAAACTCCATTTACCGTGCAGGAAGCTTATGATACTTAGTGAGACCTGCCTCATTTTGAGTAGCTAAATATAGGTGTCTTATTTAGGGTAAGCAGGACAGATCTTCATGTTCTGCTCACTATATGCACTGACAACATAAACCAATTTCCTGCAAGTAGGCAAGTAGTGCCATCTGAGACAACTTTGGATCTTTCACCTGACCTTCACTGCTCCTTAGACACCCTGGGGAAAGACAAATGACACCACATGTCTGTGTGTGTTTGGTTCAAGCAGAGCCTTGTATCTCCATAACCTTAGGAACTCAATTCATTTGCTTGTACATAAGTATACAGTGTTATTTGGCATGATCTTGATGTTCAAGATCCATGCCCTGTGAAATCAGGAGCTGGGGACCATGTGAGATATTATAGGACATCTCAAATCACATTATGTGCCTATGTTTGGACAACTGAATTGTTCTGTAGGTACTAGCTGGTGTCAACATTAAGTAGACTGGATCCTTCCATGTAAGTACAAAATAGCAGATAGACGCCTTTCCAAAGAGCTTAAAATCAATGCATATTAGATGACCATGGGATGGGAAAAATTCTGTAATATACAATCACAGTAAATGACATTTTTACAGCAAATGTCATCTCAGTTCAGTTCTGCAGGGAAGGTGGAAAGCTTAATTAGAAACTATTAATCTAAATGAAGACATGAAGTAAAAATTATTTTGGAGGGACAACACAAAAGCGTGGGCAATGACACAGACTCTGCCACTGGGCTGATTGTCAGGAAGGGACACAGGGGCAGAGCAAGACATGACAGAAAAGAAATCCAGTGTAACCTGAGGTACCTTTACAGAATGCTCTTGTTTATGTGTTGTTTTAAGCTGCTCCTACCTGTTGATATTACTATTTGGCTCTCTCCACAGTTCTCCTCTAGACAATTTGGGTTTAAGATAGAAAATCTAGGCCCTAGTGCCCCCTTGTGAATTTTTTTTTTGTCTCTGTCTTTTCTTCCCCCTTGTATCTCATCAAATCATGTCTGATTATGGCTAGATTCCCTGGTATTTAGCTATTATTGAATGCAGTAATGAAAGAAACCATAGAGATACTTAATTATCTACACAGCAGGTGTCCAATGAAGAAACTTAATTCTAACCTTTTCCTCTGTGATAAGATAATTAGTCGGGTATAATTGCTGCTAATATAAATATTCACTGATTACAAACTGTGGTCTAAAGACTGTTTCTGTGAAAAAAAAGAAAACAACAAAATAAAACAAAATTAAAAAGCAAACCTCTTCTATAAAACTACAGTAGTGCTGTTGCTCACTTCTAAACAAATACTGACTTTGCATGAAGAAAAAACCACATCAAATTCTACCCATTTTTATTGTGAAATAATAATAGATTGCCCTGACTGGATTAAAAATTCTAGCTATTAATACACATCTTTACACATGTTAAAAATTATAACTATAGGAAAACAGGTTGGCGTTCTCCCTACCAAATATTATATTCACACACAAAAAAAGAGGTTTTAGTTATACTTGCTAAGGTTGTACTGAGATAGCAAAAAGTAATGAATGTGTCATGAGATGGGGAAAAGGTCATGGATGAGATGGAATCACAGAGATTTTTTTTCTTCCAAATGACGGGAAGGCTAGGTAGATTCAGATCTAAAAAGAAATGTCCTGTTTCCCCAAACACACCACCAAAGTCCACTATTGCCCTGAATGCTCTATGGCAAAAAAAGTCTAAACTATGCAATAGGTTTTCTTGTTCTGTTTTCATAGAGTGAGGTGCAGGAGCTAACAACCTAAACTAAAACTGAGAACATCAGTAGCACAAGTGGTATCAATTTTCTAGTTCTTTAACTGTATGAATTAAACATATTGTTAATTAAATAAAAGTGAATAATACCAATGTTACAGTATAGGAACCTGCTATTCATTTTTTCATTAAATTCAATTACAATTTTTCATTGAGCGGTTGCTCATCTCCCCAGTACTCTATTGCAGGAACTTTAAGAGTAAGTTGACCCTCCACACTGGTGAAGAGTGGGGAAATTGGAAAGGCATGTGGGGATTGCCTGTGATGGTTAGATAAATACAACATCTGCAAATCAATCATCAGTGACACTGTTAATGATACTGACATAACTTTTCATGTTTTGGTCTCCTTATTAAACATTAAGGCACTGACACAGTTCGCACAGAAGTTTTGAAATGGCCTGCATTGATTGTGTAGGCATTCAGACAGATTCTAACTGAGATGATAAAGCAAGAGCCAAACATTTCTTTGCACTGATGTTTGAGATTCAGTATGCAAAGGGACAGAATTTGCCATTGTTTACTGTTTATACTTTTAAGGTTTTATTGTGAAACAGATAAAATTTGAAAAGAAAACCAAAAGAACCCAGACTGACTTTTTGCAATGCAGTTCTGTGGCTAGGAGTTCATTCTGAATTGAATTCCCTGGGTACAGATTTGCACAGTTCATGGGGCTCTTGAAAATAACTGAGATCAAGTGCAGACTTCTTTGGAACAAATCTAATAAAAAAAATCATTTCATTATCTCGAGTTGGCTTGCCAGCAACTTTTAGAAATGCAGTACTTTCAACCAAGAACCCTTTTACAAAACCTCTCTTAAATCCTGTCATCCTGAATAGCAATAGGGAATAGTCAGCACCTTGAGAAGCTGTTCAAGGTTCTGCAAGATCAAACCTTCTATTCTCCATCTGTCTTTTTTTCCCCACACATTTAACACAGAGTAATAGTACAGAGACCGGATTCTTTTTTTCCCTTTACCAAAAGAGTGGACTCCTTTTTCTGCAGTCTTCGCTTCAACTGTCATTGTTGGTGCTAAAGCACTTTAAGATGATAGTTAAGTTCTTCTTTTTTTGTTTTAATATGGTTAATGCTATGAGACAGTAGCTTCTAATGTTGATAGCATGAATACTTTAAAGGACATTAATATTATTTTCTGGCAGAGGCATTTATTAAAAATGAACAAGCATATCTAAAAATAGCAATTTGAATACTGACAGGCAAAATACTAGAAACTAAATTGTAATAGGAAACAACATCTAAAAAGAGTCATACATACTAAAAAAAATCTCATAAATAAATCCAGAACTTTTACTCATGAGATGTACAGCTACAAAACAGGAAGAACATACAATACTAAATTGCACTGTGGGAGAGAGATGAGAAGATTCATAGACTCCAGTCTTCCAAACAGTAGGTATGAGCTCAACTTAATGTTAGTATGATCGCTCTGGGCACTGTGTAGATGTTAGGTTTCAGCACCCTAAATAGTGAGATATTGCAGTGTGTAAAAAAAAAAAAACCCAAACCTAAGTGAGATCTGAAAAAAAAAAGAAGCAAATCCTTTAAAGTAGTGTTTCTCAATTATTTTTGTGCTTCTTATTGATGAAAGGACTAACTAATCTTAAATGAAAATAAGAGTGCATTGTGCAGTGCTGGGAGATGTTTTTTTATCTAAAGCTAAGCTTCCAATGACTATTTAGTACTTCTATTTTCCTTCACTTTGTTTTCTCCTTCCTTTGAAATGTATGGGTGGCAGTGACTCAGCAACTGCACAACTATGGAAAAAATTAATATTAATATCCATGCGTATCACCTTTTTTGATCTGGAAGTTCCTTAGGCAGTTTTCATGTAATACATCCTCAAATTGCCTTCTAAGTTCCTAGCCATGTTTAGTGGGGATCCAGAAACTGAGTAAACGGCAGCCTAATTTTGTTGTTTTTCAAAAATATATGCATGAGAGTTTTTAATATGCATGTATGTATTTTTAATAAGTATTGATATATCTTTACAGACTTTTACAGTTCTGAAAGTTAGTTAGTCTCGGGCAGACTAGTTGAATACTGAATATAACTATTTTGTCCTTATTGAAAATATTGGCCCTGAAAACTTTGGGATGTTAAAAAAAATTAGATATCTATCATAAAGCCATGAAAAAGAAAGAAAAAAAAGTAACTGTTAAGTCTCATCCTTTACACATTAAGGTTATTTCCCAGTGTGTACAACAAAACTGCATAAAACAAAGTGTAAAATACTAGGAATGCCATTCTTGACTCAAGAGAGGTTTAATGTTAATATAGTAAAGCTATACCTTGTACTCACAGTCTGATCTCCTTTGAATGTACATTGAGCTTGAAGCTTCTTGTGCTAGTCATTCCTTACTGCTCAGAAGAGTAAGATACTATCTTAGCCAGAGAAAAAACATCCAAACAAAAAAAAAAAAAAAAAAAAAAAAAAAAAAAAAAAAAAAAAAAAAAAAAAAAAAAATTGCTCAAACAATGTTTAAAACACTGTTTCGATCCGGTTGAAGTGAATGTAAAGCTAAAATACACCAGTGTGCTTTTACAGGACACAGCATTATTTAACAGTATTGTCACAAAAAGAATTGCTGTTAAATGTCTTGGCTACTTGGCTAGTTCCCATATTCGTGTTCATGTCATATCTGCACCCTAACCAGGGTAAGGTCCAGGTTCACTGCAGCCCTCATAAGTTCACACACTGTAGTTTAAACAGAAATAAATGTAAAGCACAGAGATCAGCTGAGAGGTAAGGTATGTCCCAGTAGGTATATCCAGACTGATCCAGGTATCAAAACCTTTAATGCAGTTTTGAACAAATGAGAACATTCTGTTTCTAGGAGCTGGTAGGAAGCCAGTCCCTGCAAAATCACTACCAGACCTCAGAGCAGCACTGGCCTCTTCTACACTCTTTATGACATTGTTGGAGGATTTGGATGAGTTGTCTCAAAGACAAGGAAGTCACTGCTGTTGTCCACAAAATGTAGAGTCAGTTCCACAAAGTGGAGTCAGCTGCTTTGCCTGCTCTTAGAAGAGTGGGGAAGGTGTACAAAAGACATTGTAATCTAAATTTGCTAAAATCAGTGGAATTATTGATTATTTAAAATTAAATATATGCTTATGACTTTGTCAGATGGGGACATATGTACTTGATTTACTATCCCTATTTTATTGCAATCAGTGTTCTCATTTATATTTACCAGAGGACACGTCCATCTCCTTTGACCATTGACCTGTTTTCTCAGTATCCCATCACATTTACTAAATGAAGAAATAGTTGTTTAATGCACAGTAATGTATTATTAATAAAAGCAGTCATAATAGTTCTAGCATATGTCTAATTCACCCAGGGAAACTGAGCCACCCAGCTACTAAATAAAAGAATGATAATAATATTAATTAACATTTATTATTTGTGTAAAGATTTTGATCTATGGATATAGTTTGCAGTGACTGACAGAGCAATGTGAGTTTTAGAAGTTTATTTTTGGAGATGAGAATACAGAAATGACTTGACCAAAGAACAAACAAACCCCCTGATTTCTTCTGGAACACTCTTAAAATGTCTCTAAATATTTCTGGTTTATTTATTTATTTTTTTAAATTGCAAACATTATTTTTAATAGCATTTTTTCTGTAAAGCTCTACGAACATCAAAACACATTTTATGTTTCTTGTATTCTATATATAGAATGTCTATTACACTTTGAAGCTTGAAAGTGAACCTTCATTCATTGCACACTATTCAGTAACCAAACTCTTTGAGAATACTCCCTGCTGAGAAGCAAAGGTTGACAGTAGGGGCTAATATAACTACACATTTTTATTCATCTATCTGACCGGATAAATTCTAAGCGCACATTTTAATAGAGCTTAATGAGCTTTCTCACTGTTTATAGGCTCTGGCTATACCATGGTAATTAGCACTGAGGTATTATTCACCCTTGCCTTAATAAGAGTTTCATTTTAGCCTTTGTAAGAGGTCCTGCTATTTTTTGCTTCATTGCTTTGCTTTATTGAACGTTATACGACATGGTAAGCAATTAAGTATGATTGTGGAAGAAATTAAATCACAAAAAGTGCATTAATGGTCAGGCTTAAATCCATAAAAGCAGTGAAACTGAAGTTAAGGTTGAAACCATACTTACTTTACCTCCTTGTGCCTATGAACTGCAGCTTGTATAGTATTCAAGTTCATTTATTCTTTTCATCTCAGTAGCTATACACAATGTGGAGGAATAATGAATGTTTACTATATAATTCGGCATTTCCTTTTACTGTGAGTCTTTCAAGACCTCAATATTTTACTGATTCTAGTTTTATCTTTTTAAAGTTGACATTAAAAATGTCCATGGACACTATCTATACATGCAAATGCATCTAAGCAGCTCCAGCTTAACCTATGACTCAAATCTTTTGATCAATATATTTTTATATTGGCAATAAAATATCTCAAAGATATTTAATCACAAAGACACGTTTATAATGTGTATAAGCAATGTCCTCAAAAGCAGGTCCTATGCAGACCTTACAAATACATCTTTTGAAGTGTTCTTTAAATTCTACATTGAAAAATTCTTTTAAGTGATGCGCATAATAGAAATTATTTTCTACTGCACATTAGCAAAAGAATGGCTTTTCAAGAAGCTGTGCTAATTTATACCAAAGAAGATCTGTTCCATTATATGTGGCCTTGAATAGAAAAAAAATAAAAACTGTCTCTTGTTCTAAATTAACTTACTTCTAAAGTTAAAAAAGAAAGAGAAAAAGAGATTGTCCACAGGCTCCAATATTCAAACACTTTTCATTTAAAGTACAAGGCTATGCATACTTATAGGCAACTTATATTTAAAAACATGCTACAGCAGATTGTTTGACAGTTGTAACAATAATTTTATACATTAAATTGTCTTGTAAATGCATTTAGCTAAGATGAATCTTTACCCTTATTTGCAGGTAAATTTCCAGCAAAGAAATAATAATAAGGTGGCATGAAATGGTAATTTGATTGAACAAATAAATGTTCTTATATTTACCTACGAATTTGTTTTAATTCTAAGCCTAATAAATATTAGTTAAACCATTCTGAGTGCTGGATCTCACAGAATACCCTTGTTTTACAGTCCGTAGGACAATTCACTGTCCTTAGGCAAATAAAGTGTATGTTCAGGGAATATTGTTCCCCAAATACCTGAGAAACATAAAACAAAGATTAGAAAAGAGAAAAAGAAAAAAAGAATTGTACTAAAAAAGTTATGACCATGAAAAGACCTAGAGAAACACAGCAAAACTCAATAATAATGAAGTATCATTTTGTTGGTGGAATACAGATGGAATAGGGAATCTTTTACTTCTGATAAAAGACTTATCAGTTTAGAATCATAGAATAGTTTGGGTTGACCTTTCAAGGTCATCTAGTCCAACTCCCCTGCCATGGGCAGGGACAATCTTCAACTAGATCAGGTTGCTAAGAGCCCCATCCAACCTCACCTTCAATGTTGCCAGGGATGGGGCATCCACCACCTCTCTGGGCAACCTGTGCCAGGGTTTCACCATCCTCAGCGTAAAAAATTTCTTCCTTATAGCTAGTTTAAATCTACCCTCTTTTAGTTTAAAACCATTTCCCCTTGTCCTGTCACAGCAGGCCCTGCTAAAAAGTTTGCCATCATCTTTCTCATAAGTCCCCTTTAAGTACTGAAAGGCTGCAATAAAGTCTCCCCGAAGCCTTTTCTTCTCCAGGCTGAACAACCCCAACTCTCTCAGCCTTGCTTCATAGGAGAGGTGCTCCATCCCTCTGATCATTTTTGTGACCCTCCTCTGGACGTACTCCAACAGGTCTATGTCTTTCTTGTACTGAGGGCTCCAGAGCTGGATACAGTACTCCAGGTGGGGTCTCCCCAGAGCAGAGTAGAGGGGCAGAATCACCTCCCTCGACCTGCTGGCCACGCTTCTTTGGATGCAGCCCAGGATACGTTTGGCCTTCTGGGCTGCAAGCATGCATTGTCGGCTCATGTCCAGCTTTTCGTCCACCAGTACCCCCAAATCCTTCTTGGCAGGGCTGCTCTCAATCCCTTGGACTACTATGGTCTTCCGGAGTGCAGATTTTGGCCTGTTCAGGACACTGGTTGAGAGAGTCCCTTGGGAGRCAGTCCTGAAGGGCAAAGGGGTCCAGGAAGGCTGGACATTCTTCAAGAAGGAAGTCTTAAAGGCGCAGGAGCAGGCTGTCCCCATACGTCATAAGAACAACTGGCGGGGAAGACGACCGGCCTGGCTGAACAGGGAGCTCTTGCTGGGACTCAGGAAAAAAAGGAGAGTTTACTACTTGTGGAAGAAGGGGCAGGCAACTCAAGAAGAGTACAGAGATCTCGTTAGGTCATGTAGAGAGGAAATCAGAAAGTCAAAAGCCCAGCTAGAACTCAATCTGGCCGCTGTCATTAGAGACAACAAAAAATGTTTTTACAAATATTTTAATGACGAAAAGAGAGCCAAGGAGAATCTCCATCCTCTATTGGATGCCGGGGACGAACATTGCCACCGAGGATGAGGAAAAGGCTGAGGTACTTAATGCCTTCTTTGCCTCAGTCTTTAATTGTCAGACCAGTTATCCTCAGGGTATTCAGCCCCCTGAGCTGGAAGACGGGGGCGGCGAGCAGGATAAACCCCCCATAATCCAGGAGGAAGCAGTGAACGACCTGCTACRCCACMTGGACGCTCACAAGTCCATGGGGCCRGATGGGATCCACCCAAGAGTGCTGAGGGAGCTGGTGGAGGAGCTTGCCAAGCCACTCTCCATCATTTATCAGCGGTCCTGGTTAATGGGGGAGGTCCCAGACAACTGGAGGCTTGCCAATGTGACGCCCATCTACAGGAAGGGCTGGAAGGAGGACCTGAGGAACTACAGGCCTGTCAGCCTGACCTCGGTGCCGGGCAAGATTATGGAGCAGTTCATCTTGGGGGCGCTCACAAGCCATGTGCGGGACAACCAGGGGATGAGGCCCAGCCAGCACGGGTTCATGAAAGGCAGGTCCTGCTTGACCAACCTGATCTGCTTCTATGACCAGGTGACCCGCCTAGTGGATGAGCAAAAAGCTGTGGATGTGGTCTACCTGGACTTCAGTAAAGCCTTTGACACTGTCTCCCACAGCATTCTCCTAGAGAAGCTGGCGGCTCATGGCCTAGACAGGTGTACTCTTCACTGGGTAGAAAACTGGCTGGACGGCTGGGCCCAGAGAGTTGTGGTGAATGGAGTGAAATCCAGTTGGCGTCCGGTCACGAGCGGTGTCCCCCAGGGCTCCGTTTTGGGGCCAGTCTTGTTCAATATCTTTATCAATGATATGGATGAGGGGATTGAATGCTCCCTCAGTAAGTTTGCAGACGACACCAAGTTGGGCAGGTGTGTCGATCTGCTCGAGGGTAGGAAGGCTCTGCAGAGGGACCTGGACAGGCTGGATCGATGGGCCGAGGCCAACTGTATGCGATTCAACAAGGCCAAGTGCCAGGTCCTGCACTTCAGCCACAACAACCCCATACAACGCTACAGGCTGGGGGAAGAGTGGCTGGAAAGCTGCCTGTCGGAAAAGGACCTGGGGGTACTGGTCAACAGCCAGCTGAATATGAGCCAGCAGTGTGCCCAGGTGGCCAAGAAGGCCAACGGCATCCTGGCTTGTATCAGAAATAGTGTGGCCAGCAGGAGTAGGGAAGTGATCGTGCCCCTGTACTCGGCACTGGTGAGCCTGCACCCCAAATACTGTGTTCAGAGTTTTGGGCCCCTCACTACAAGAAGGACATTGAGGTGCTGGAGCGTGTCCAGAGGAGGGCAATGAAGCTGGTGAAGGGTCTGGAGARCAAGTCTTATGAGGAGCAGCTGAGGGAACTGGGACTGTTTAGCCTGGAGAAGAGGAGGCTGAGGGGAGACCTTATCACGCTATACMACTACCTGAAAGGAGGTTGTAGTGAGGTGGGTGTTGGTCTCTTCTCCCAAGTAACAAGCAATAGGACGAGAGGAAATGGCCTCAAGTTGTGCCAGGGGAGGTTTAGATTGGACGTAAGGAAAAATTTCTTTACTGACAGAGTGGTTAAGCCTTGGAACAGGCTGCCCAGGGAAGTGGTGGAGTCACCATCCCCGGAAGTATTTAAAAGACGTGTAGATGAGACGCTTAGGGACATGGTTTAGTGGGCGTGGTGGTGTTGGGTTGACGGTTGGACTCGATGATCTTAGATGTCTTTTCCAACCTTAATGTTTCTATGATTTTATGATTCATCCCCAGCCTGTAGTGATCCCAGGGGTTGCCCTGACCCAGGTGCAGGACCCTGCACTTGGCCTTGTTGAACCTCATGAGGTTCGCATGGGCCCACTTCTCCAGCTTGTCCCAGGTCCCTCTGGATAGCATCCCGTCCATCAGGCGTGTCAACTGCACCACTCAGCTTGGTGTCATCTGCAAACTTGATGAGGGTGCACTCGATCCCACTGTCTATGTCATTGATGAAGATATTAAACAGTACCAGTCCCAATTCAGACCCCTCCGGGACGCCACTCATCACCAATCTCCACCTGGACATTGAGCCATTGACCACTACCCTCTGGATGCGACCAGCCAACCAATTCCTCACCCACCGGAAAGTCCACCCATGCAATCCATATCTCTCCAATTTAGAGAGAAGGATTTTGGTGGGGACTGTGTCAAAGGCCTTACAGAGGTCCAGATAGACGACATCAGTAGCCCTTCCCATGTCCACTGATGTAGTCACTCCATCMTAGAAGGCCACTRGGTTGGTCAGGCAGGACTTGCCCTTGGTGAAGCCATGCTGGCTGTCTCGAATCACCTCCCTGTCCTCCCTATGCCTTAGCATAGCTTCCAGGAGGATATGTTCCATGATCTTCCCAGGCACAGAGGTGAGATTGACTGGCCTGTAGTTCCCCGGCTCTTCCTTTTTTCCCTCTTTAAAAACGGGGGTTATGTTTCCCCTTTTCCAGTCAGTGGGAACTTCACTGGACTGCCACGACTTCTCAAATATGATGGACAGTGGCTTAGCGACTTCATCCACCAGTTCCCTCAGGACCCACAGATGCATCTCCTCAGGTCCCATGGGCTTGTGCACCTTCAGGTTCCTTAGATGGTCTCGAACCTGATCTACTCCTACAGTGGGCAGTTCTTCATTCTCCCAGTCCCTGCTTTTGCCTTCTGCAACTTGGGCAGTGAGGCTCAAGCACTTGCCGGTGAAGACTGAGGCAAAAAAGTCATTGAGTACCTCCGCCTTCTCCGTATCCTGGGTWACCAGGTCTCCTGTTTCCTTTTGGAGAGGGCCCACTTTTTCCCTCGTCTTCCTTTTATCCCCGAAGTACCTGTAGAAGCTTTTCTGCTTTCCCTTGACGTCCCTGGCCAGATTTAATTATATCAGGGCTTTAACTTTCCTAACCTGATCCCTGGCTGCTCGGACAATTCCTCTGTATTCCTCCCAGGCTACCTGTCCTTGCTTTCACCCTCTGTAGGCTTCCTTTTTTGTTCGAGTGTGTCCAGGAGATCCTTGTTCATCCATGCAGGCATCCTAGCATTTTTGCCTAACTTCCTCTTTGTTGGGATGCATCGCTCCTGAGCTTGGAGGAGGTGATCCTTGAATATCAACCAGCTTTCTTGGGCCCCTCTTCCCTCCAGGGCTTTGTCCCATGGTATTCTACCAAACAGATCCCTGAGGAGGCCAAAGTCTGCTCTCCTGAAGTCCAGGGTAGTGAGCTTGCTGCGCTCCCTCCTCGGTGCCCTAAGGATCTTGAACTCCACGATTTCATGGTCACTGCAGCCCAGGCTGCCCTTGAGCTTCACATTCCCCACCAGCCCCTCCTTGCTGGTGAGAACAAGGTCCAGCATAGCACCTCTCCTCGTTGGCTCCTCTGTCACTTGGTGGTGGAAGTTATCATTAACGTATTCCAGGTACCTCCTGGGTTGCTTATGCCCTGCTGTGTTGTCCCTCCAACAGATACTGGGGTGGTTGAAGTCCTCCATGAGGACCAGGGCTTGTGTTCATGAAGGTGCTCCTATCTGCCTATAGAGGGCCTCATCTGCTCAGTCTTCCTGGCTGGGTGGCCTGTAGCAGACCCCCACCGTAATGTCACCTGTCCCTGTCCTCCCTTTAATCCTGACCCATAAGCTCTCAGTCGGCTCCTCATCCATCCCCAGGCAGAACTCTGTTGTGGTTTAACCCGGCAGGCAGCCAAACACAACACAGTCGCTTGCTCACTCCCCCCTCCCCTCAGTGGGATGGGGGAGAGAATCGGGAAAAAAACAAAGGTAAAATTCGTGGATTGAGGTAAAGACAGTTTAATAAAACAGAAAAGGAAGGGAAAATAATAATAATAATAATAATAATAATAATAAT